>PVJX010003005.1:102862-116348 GCA_004027295.1 Dolichotis patagonum | reverse complement strand
TCAGTGGGCTCCCACTTGCTAGGCAGGGGGGAGCAGGAGGGAGGACACAGGATGGGGGACAGGACATGAGATGTCTGATTCTCAGCCCACATGCAGGCAGGATCAGTCACCCCCCAGATATGGGAAGAGTTTTTTGTTCTCCTGGCACCCCAAGTCAAGTGCACTGTTCAGGTCCCAATGGGCCAGGGTCTCTCTTCTTCAGGCTGCTGAAAGTTGGCCACACTCACAGCCGTCCCCCAGAGAGGGGAGGAGTTCCTTGTTCTCCCAGCACCCCAAGTAAACTGCACTGTGCAGGTCCCGACGTGCCAGGGTCTCTACCTTGAAGGCACCCTAAAGTCCGCCATATTCACCTGCTATTTCTTTCTGATGAATTGACCATTCCATTTCCAAAGTTCTAAAATGGCCAACAGACCACAGAAAGAATTCTCTTTAGGCTCCTGTTTGAAACCAGCAGCTACAGCAATCTGCTGGCCTTGCTTCAGGGCCATGATTTTTGGTTTTTAGAGACAAGGTCTTGCTCTGTAGTTCAACCTGGCCTTGAACTCACTAAGGAGCCCAGGCCAGCCTCAAAACTTGTGGGATCCTCCTGCCTCAGCCTCCAAAGGGCTGGGATTATAGGTGTGCACCAGCATTTGCTGGGCCCCTCATCTCTTGAGTTCTGATGTGTATAAGGCTTTGTGTTTTATTTTGTTTTATTTATTTTTGGTTTTTTGGTACCAGGGATAGAAGTCACAACCTTGCACTTGCCAGGCAGGTGCTTACACTGCTGGGCTAAACCTTCAGCCCAGAGACCCATAGGGACATTGACTTTAGCTGGACAGAAAAGGGAACTTTCTGAACACATGGGGAGCTCTGGGCTGAGGATACTCATACAAGCTGGCTAGACGACCACACAACCACTCAAGCTGGGCTTGCTAGAGTGGGCCTTGGCATTGGGTGAGGAGCTAGGATAGACCTCTGACAATTCCTTTCAGTGTTAAGAGTCTTTTACTCGGCTGGGGGTTTAGTTCAGCGGCGTAAGCACCTGCCTGGCAAGTGCAGAGTTGTGAGTTTGATCCCCATACCTGTTACTTGGTCTCTGGAGCATCCCATAGGCAGCAAAGTGTCTCCTCCCAGGGCCCAGGAGTGACTTTAGGCGCACAGCCCTCCCCGCTCTGCCCTGTGGGATCCGGTAACGAGTGCAGGGCAGCGAGGTCCTGGTCCCCTGCAGCTTTCCGGTGGGCCCAGGGGTGGCCCCTGTCTGTGGGGCTGTCCCATGACATTGAAGTGTTTCTGTCCTGCAGCTCAACATGGGTGAGCAGACCACACTCCTGAGGTCACGTGGGGGCTGTCGAGGGGTGAACCCCACTGGCCATCCCTGCTTGCCTCGGGTCCTGTCATTCCTCACAGCTCCCGTCTGGTCTTGTCTTCCAAGTCCTCCCCACTTGGCCACTGTGTGACCCATCGCCCTGGGTTTCCGTGGCCGGAGCTCAGCCTCGCCTGCCCCCGGCACATGTGCTCTCCTCTAACAGCGCACGTCTTGCTCTGTCCTCAGGTCCATCACCCTCGGAGCCTGTGGTCCCCAAGCGCGTGGGTCTCGCTCACATCGCCCGGGTTATTTCTGAAGTGGATGGTGACAGGATGGCCCCGGGCAGAGACGGAGCCCAGGACTCCTTCCCTCTGCAGCAGAAGATCTTGGTCTGCTCTCTGCTGCTCTTAACCAGGCAGCTGAAGGTCAGAGAGGTCACGCTGGGGAAGGTGAGTAGGCCTCGGCCGAGGAGTCCAACTCCGCTCGAGGGGCGGGTCTTTTCCAGAAGGCCTAGTGCCCCTGCCGACAGGAATCACAGGCAAGTCTGGGCAGTAAGAATAAATGCTGGCCCTATAGAAAAGGCAGCTGTGCATGCCTTGGTGTGCGGGAAGAGAGCTGGGCATGGTGGTACACGCCTGTCATCCCAGTCCTTGAGAGGCTGAGGCAGGAGGATCGCCATGAGTTTGAGGCCAGCCTGAACTGCATAGTGAGATCCTGTCTCAAAAAACCTCCCCCCAAATTAAAAATTTTTAAAAAGCTGAGAGAGCAGTGAGAGATGTGACTTTTCAGCAGTGTTTGTCCCTGTTTCTTCCCAGCTCTACGAAGCCTACAGCAGCGTCTGTCGCAGACAGCAGGTGGCAGCTGTGGACCAGTCAGAGTGCTTGTCGCTTGCCGGGCTCTTGGAGTCCAGGGGCATCGTAGGATTAAAGAAAAACAAGGAGACGCGCCTCACAAAGGTACGGCTGACTGCCTGCCTCTCTGTCCGGGGTTTGAGAAACTGCAGATTCAAAAACACGGCCGCAGGTAAACCGGGCACAGTGGCGCCCTACTGGAGCCCCAGCACTCAAGGAGGGTCGAGAACGTAAATTCTGCCTGGGTGGCTTCGCAAGGCTGTGTCTCAAAATTAAAGTTAATGAAAGGGGTGGGTCTGCAGCTCAGTGGTAGAGCAGCCCTAGGGTGGCGGTGGCAGCGGCGGGGGAACCTATGGCCTGCTGCTTGTAGTGTGGGAAGCCCTGAAAAGTTTGCCATCACTGCCCAATGAAATAAAAAAGAGCACAGTTAGGTAGGCGATTTAGTTTTTCGTTTTGTTTTTGTTTTTTGAGACAGTTCAGGCTGGTCTCGAACTCACAATGATCCTCCTGCCTCAGCCTCCGAGTGCTGGAGTGATTTGTTTTTTAGTTGGCTGGGGTTTAAGATGGAGCAGACGGGAGCAGGGGTAGGGCGGGTGTCAGTGGGACCGCAGTTTGCTTTTGTGAGCTCTGCACCCTGCACGGTCCTTCTCTTTCCAGGTGTCTTTGAAAATCGAAGAGAAGGAAGTAGAGCGTGCCCTGAAGGACAGGGCGTTGGTTGGAAATATCTTAGCCACTGGGCTGCCTTGAGCCTCCTGTTCCCGTCCTGGTCCCAGTCCCGCCCGGAAGTGTCAGTTGCCCCAGAGCTCTGCCGGCTTCCTTTTAACGCTTTACACTTGGATCTGAAGACCAGTGCTGCGTTTTTTACTGGAGTTTTAATCAGAATATTAGTGTGGAGTAACAGCTTTGGGTCTTCTTATTTTTTACCCATAAAAATGTAATAGATTCTTTTAAAATGACATTCACTACCTCTCCTGTCTTGGACCAGTATTTTTGCAAGTGGACCGACTCGTGTTGTGCAGTACGTGCGGACCCACCGATAGGTCCCTTCAGACGTCCCATCATTCATTAAGGACTTTGGGGTCAGGAGGAGGAGACAGAAATAAGCTCCTCCGCACGGAGATCGGATGGACCCTGGGGTCAGGGAGTTCCTTTCTTTTTGGAGTGTGGCCATTGACCACGCTGTGACACTCTTAAGGACTGGTTGAATTTTGGGGCGCTCCGAACGTGGGGTGCTAAGGGGACTATAACTATGTATTGTGAATATATTTATTTTCAAATGGCGTCCTTTGTCTAAGTGGCCGAGGCTTCGGAGAGCTCTGAGACCACATGAGTGTGGACCCCTGCGGCTGGTGTCAGGGTGGCCCCCTCAGCTGGGGTGTCTGAGCGTGTTTCTCCAGCCTCATTAAACTCATCCACCACATGCACACTCCTGGTTCCTCTCTGTGGTGGGGACACCAGAGGACACCTCCACGACGGCCCTGTTTGCAGAGTGCGGGCCCAGCACCCTGAGCAGGGTCCCCTGGGGAGGCCGCCTGTCCCCGTTGGCTCAGGAGCTCTGGTGCCCCGCCTGACCCATGCAGCCCTGCGTGGGAACTTGATCTCGGCCCAGCGATGCACAGGCTGCAGTGCCTTCCTTCTGCCCACTACACCCTTGTAAAGCGATCTGCACTGCAGCAGGTGGTGCGGGGAGCACCCTGCAAGGAACACCGAGCCCCTGGGGCCCCGGAGTTGCCTGAGCCCCCGGCCGCCCCATCTCGGGCCCTGCGCCAGGGCCGGGGGTGGGGCTGGAAGGCTAAGGCGAGGCATGGCAGAGCGTCCGAGGGTGATGGAAAGCAGAGACCGTGCGGGATTGAGAACAGATGCGAGGCTTGATTTAAATTACGTTTTATTGGATGCTGCAGCCTGGAGAGACGTGACTGCTTTACAGTTTGTTTCCACGCTGGGCAGCTGCTGTCTGCCCGCATCCACTGTGGGATCCTGCCCGGAAACCAGCCAGCAGCTGCCCCGCCTCACCATGCTTGGGGCTCAGCGCCTTCCCCTTGGCCACCGGGTTCCAGTGGAGCCGGACTGGGCCAGGCTGGACTCGAGGCCGGTGGGCGACCGTGGCACCTCCCCGGCCTGCATGGCCTCCCCCGAGGCCTCTTCCTGTCCTGCTGCTGCTGGAAAGAGGGCTTCCTGGGTGCACTTCCCCCACCATCAATTTCTAGGTCATCACTGCTCTTAAGACTCCAGTAGCTGAGGCGGGCTTGGTTCCGGCAGCCATTCGTGAGGCCGGCTTGAGTCCCCACTTGGCTCCTGCGGCCCTTTGGAAGCAAAAGCTGCTGGAGGTTTGTCAGCGAAGTCTTAAGTGTAATTCAGAGGGCCGGGGGAGGAAGAGGGCGTCCCTGCTGCTGAAGCCCAGCGCCCGTGGAGGCAGAGTGGGGTACCACAGGCCTGCTGGTCGGAGCTTTCGCCAGGACCCCAGGCCGCTGCCCATGGAGTCGTGGCAAAGGAGCTGACCTGCATTCTTCCTCGACTGCGTCCCAGTTCAGTAGACTGTGCTTCCGTGGAGCGGAGTGTTTATTGCTGGCCATGGGCTTGGGCCCAGTGAAGCCTGTGCGCTTCATCAGCACTGCCGAGGATGGACGGTCATAGGAAGCGTCCCTGCAGGAGGCTGAGGCAGAACTTGTAAATTCGAGCCCAGCCTGGACAACTTAGCAAGACCCTGTCTGAAAATAAAAAATAAAATAAGAGGACTGGGGAGGAGCCCGGTGCAGAGGCCCCGCTTCAGTCTTCAGTACCTTCCTCCCCCCTAAAAACAAAAGCCAGAAAGTGGAAATATGATATGACTGAGGCCTAGGCTGCCTTTTCAGAAATTACTGAGAGCTGTTCCCGAGCTACTGTGTGAGAACATACAGCCCCAGCAGAGGTTCCCCCAGCATCCTGAGGTCCAACCCATGTCTCTGCACACCACGCCTCCTACCAGCCCCCCAAATTCAGATCCCCTTTACATTTGTATCTGTCCACAGCAAGAAGGTACCCGGTGAGTACTGGGTAATTGTGTAGTGGACAGATAAACGGACCAAGCCAGCTGCTGCCTCTGCCCGTCTTGTGGGCAGTGGAGGAAAGGCTTTTGGTGGCTTGCGCTGGTGGGGGAGCAGCCTTAGGAAGGAGGGACCCAGCCTTCTAGAGGGGTCTGGGCCCAGCCGTGGGGCATCCATTGGCCTCAGACCCCACCACCTCGTCCGAGGTAGCTGCGTCCTGTCTCGGGCATCACCCATGTTGCTTTGGGAAGCTTTGGCTTTGGTGCGTCCCTAACCTGGGGCCTGCACATTGGGACGACGGGGGGGGGGGTCCACCTTTGGTTTACTGTCCCTCAGCTTTGGGGCCCGCTCGCGGCCCGTTTCCTGCGGCAGACGCGCTCTTGGGGGTGCGGGGAGGCACACTGCACGGGGCAGAGGGTGCGCGCCCGCGGCCTCCCCTTGATTTCCAAGCCCGGCCCCTAGCACCTGCGGGAGGAGCTAATTGGGGGAAAAGGCCGAAGGCCGGCGAAGGAGCGCAGGCGGCTCGGGTTGGAAAAGGCCCTAATTGGGCTCTGAATCAGCCCGGCTGCCTTTGATCCCGCCCCCGTTTCCCACACTGCCCGAAAGAGCTAGATCAGCACTTCACAAGCAGGGTGCGCCCGCTGCTCCCCGCACCGCCCCCCCCGCGCGGCGCTGCCACCATGCACCGCTTGTCTCCTTCGGTTAAGATAATGAAGATGCTGAGAGATAAAATGTGTATTTAATAAGGTGGGGGCGGGGCGGCAGGAGGGGCGGCCAGGGCCCTCCCTCTGCTGGGGCCTCGCCAAGGCTGGCGCGGAGAGCCGAGCGGGAAGACTTGGCCCCAGGGTGTGGGGGTTTTCTGGGCCTTGGTCCAGCTGACTTCACTCCCGCTGTTTGCCCTAAATTCCCCCACCTCCAGCTCGCACCCCCGCACCCCTACGCGCCTCCCTCCCTGCTCCCAATGGGACGGGGCCGGGCCGGGCGACTGCGCTCCGACTTTCTCTGCAGCCCGTGGTGACCTGGCCGTCGGCGCGGTGCCCCCAGCCCAGTGCCAGCTGCTAGGTCGGGCCAGGGCGCCCTCTTATACACACACGCAGCCCCCCCATCCCGAGCCCGGACCCGGAGACTCCGCGGGTTCCCGGTGAGGGGCGAGCGCTGCGGTTAACGAAGACCAGCTGCCCGGCTGGCTTCCGCCTCCAGCTCGCCCGAGGAGCCCGGCCTTCGGTGGCGGCGACGGTGGCGGTTAGGGCTGGGGGCGGGGTGTGACCTCCATCCCCGGGCACGAGGATATCCTGCGGCAGCAGCCGGGCGGGCGCTGCTCACCCAGCTCGGGTTCTTCCTCAGTTTACAAGCGCGTCCACCCCCCTCCCTGGCGCACACAGCCCCCTCGTGGGCTTTGGAGCAGCAGCAGCAGCAGCAGCAGCGGGGCCCAGCTGAGATCTGAGGCGCTCCGAGCCCTTCTGTAAACACTCATTAACTGCCTGGGAAGAACCCCGAGCCCTGTTTAACAGCTGGGAGAGAACCGGGCACATCGGGGTGAGAGGCTTGACCTGAGCTCACCCCGCGGCTCCACCCCGGGTCCTCACGGTCTAGGTCCTCGGCCCCTGCTTTTTCCTGCGAGACAGAAAGGGGCAGAGATGTGGCTGGTGCCCTCTCGCCTTCTAAGAAGAGGCCCTGCTGCTCCCCTTCGCCCGGTGACACTTGCCCTGCTCTGCTGTGGGAGATAATGTGCAACTCCCCTTGCAAAATGTTTTCCGGCCAGCCCAGCCTGGTTTGGGGTACATGCCTGTGATCCCAGTGTCCTGGGAGGCTGAGGCAAGAGGATCATAAATTCAAGGCCCAAACTGGGCAACTGAGTGAGGTGGTGAGACCCTGTCTCAAACAAACAAAAAAAAAAGCCAGGCATGGTGGTGCACTCCTGTAATCCCAGCACTCTGGAGCCTGAGGCAGGAGGATCATTGCAACTTCAAGACCAGCCTGGGCTACAAAGTGAGCCCCAGGCCAGTCTGAACTGCAGAGCAAGACGCTGTCTCAAAAAGCCAAAAAAAAAAAAGTTTGTGGGGAAGATGTAGCACATTGCAAAGGCTCTGGGTTCAGGTCCTGTGCACCAGTTCTCAGACTGGAACTGTGCGGACAAACCCACTTCTCTCCACATCTGCCCTGCACACTTGACAGCTTCCCCCCCAGAGCAAGCTGGTACCCTGAACTGAGTCGGTGACCTCAGCACTGATCTAGGGCCCTCAAGGGCTCACACAGCATTCACAAGACTCTGGTCAACTATCCTGAACCTTAAAAAAAGCTAATCTTGCTGGGCGTGGTGGTGCACACCTGTAATCTCAGTCCTCAGGAGGCTGAGGCAGGATCACCACAAGTCTGAGACCAGCTTGGACTGCTGAGTGAGACCCTATCTCAAAAAACAAAAAAAACAGGCTGGGGATTTAGCTCAGTGGCTTAAGCGCCTGCCTGGCAAGCATGAGGTTGTGAGTTCAATCCCTGGTACCAAAAAAAAAAAAAAAAAAACACCGAAAAAAACCAGGGCTGGGGATATAGCTCAGCAGCAAAGCAACCTCACAGTAGGAGGTTGTGAGTTTGATTCTGGTACCCTTCTCCCCCAAACAAAGGCAAGAGAAAGCAAAGAACAAGGCCCCTCTGCCCCCTCTATGTATAAATAATCCCTGGGGAAACACTTAAAAACTTGCTGAGGGCCAGACTGAGAGTGGTTGGGGTACTGGTGGACTTCTGGGTGTTTCACATCCTATCTTCTAGCCATTGCCATCTCTAGGTTTTGTTTTGTTTGTGTTTGAGTTTTATTTTTGTTTTTGTTTTGTACTGGGGATCAGACTCATGACCTCTCACTTGCCAGGCAGGTGCTTATGCCACTGAGCTAAATCCCCAGCTCAAGTTTTTTATTTTTTGAGACAGGGTCTCCCTAGGTAGCCCAGGCTGCCCTTGAACTCGTGGTGATCCTCCTGCCTCAGCCTCCCCGAGTGCAAGATTACAACAGGCCTGGCCCTTTCTAGTTATGGGTGTAACCCGGGGTCCTTCTGTGTCCCCCCCCTTGTCCCTTAGCCCCACCTGCTAGGACTCTCACCTGTGTATCTGCATGCCCTGCACCCTCTCCAACATACCCCTCAGCCTAAGGAGGTGAGACTTCAGTTTCGGGTACCATCTAAGTTACCGTGCCATTTTCCCTGACTGAAAAGCAACCTTTTCACCCCCAGCCTCCTGGGTCCAGGAACAGTGGGACGAGTTGAGTTGGGGGGCCGCTGTAGTCTGAAGCCCAGGACAAAGGCGTGTTCCTGTCTCTGGATTCTCAGTACCTCAAGGGCTGGCTCCGCAGGAAGGAAGGAGAGAGGCCTTAGCCTCACCTCCAGCCCACACCCCACTCCCTCTGCGGCCTCAGGCTGGAGGCAGGGTCTGCGTCCTCCTGTCCCTTGTCTTCCTGTCTTGAGCCCAAGTCATTCAGCGGTCGGTGGTGTCTGCGCCCAGGGATCCTTCCTGATTCCCACGCCGCCCTCGGCCCGGGCCCGTCTCTCCCTCCCGGGGCTGCCTCTCCCGCCTGTCTTAGCGCCCTTAGCACCGCTGCACCCGCTGACCTGGTGGGGCAGGCGGAGGGCGGGCAGAGCCTACCGCCAGGCGGGTGGACGTTAGGACCCAACGGGAGCCGGGGCTCCTGCAGCAGCCTAAGCAGAAGCTGGGGGGAACCCTGAATCGAGCCGAGAGGGCTTCCCCGGTCCTCCCGGGAACCCCGTCGCCCCCTGCCAGCGCACACCTGCCAGGTAGGCCTGCGCGCCCCTCCCGTTGGCCCGGGGCCGCGCTCTTCCCGCCGTCAGCTCCTTCTCAGCTCAGCGTCGCCCAGCCCGCCTCCCCCACAGCTCCCCAGTCCCGAGGGTGGGCGCCCGGCACAGTGGGGCGTCTGCACGCTCCCGGCCCTGCACCCCAAGGCCCTTCTACAGTCCTCCGGGAGTGGGGGTGGGGGAAGTCTGCCCGGGCCTCACGCCCTTGCACCCAGCTTTGCAACGTTGCCTGACACCCCTTCCCCCACCCCGCCGAGCCGCAGAATGGGCAGTGCTGGGGCGATAAAGGCGGCGGGGGGGGGGCGGCGGCTGGGGATTGCTTCCCTGCTTCCTCTCAGCCCAGGGATCAGGCCGGTGTCCCCAGCCCCTCCCCTCCCTGCGGGGGACCCCCGTCCCCTGAGAGGCTCCCTCCAGCTGGGTGGTGGGCCGGAGGCTCTTCCTCCAGGGAAAGTTCTCCCAGAATAGACAGAACCTCCCAGCCCGTCCTTGCCAACGCCACACATGGCTCCCGAAAACCTCTGCCCTGTGCCCGTGTGCGCGTGTGCACGCGTGTGTGTGCGTGCAGAGCATGCGGCTGTGGAGCGGCAAGTTCTGGACAGAGCCTCCTGGAGGGCTGGCAGACGATGGCCCAGGCCACAACGGGCTCCGTCCAGATGGCTGGGACAGGGGGTGTGGACCAGATCAGCGAGGTCCAGCGCCGTGCCAGCTCCCTGGCCTCCTTGGCTTTTGGCTCCTTGGGCTCCTGGGTTACCCCGGAACTGGGAGAGGGAGTCCCTGAGATTCTAGCCTCCTCTTTTGGGCACCCCGGGAGAGGGCTGGATGGCACCCACTAAGAGCATGGGCTTGTGGCTCTGGCCCATGGTGGGCTGGCAGCCCGGCTCTTGGGGGGTGCTGGGTGTCTCACTGTGCCTCGGATGTGGACAAAGGGCCAGCGACCCAGGTGAGTAGCTTCTAGGGTAGCAGACAGGCAAGGAGGTGGCAGAAGAGACTGTTCTTACTTCCAGGGAGTCCCTCTGGCTCTCTGTGCTTGTGTGTGTGCACGTGTGCACACACGTGTGCGTGTGTGTAAGCCATCTGATAACTCTGTCTAGGGTGACCATGTCCTCTCTGTCCCCCTAGCTCTCCAGGCCCCCCAAAGTTAATGCTGGTGGGAAGGGAGGGTGGTGGAGGGACCGCAGACTCAGCTCTGCTCTGGATGGAAGGAGGAAGGTGGGGATCCCGAGTGGCCTGGGAACCTGCGGCCTAAACTGGAACTCCCCTCGGGCCACTTTGCCCAGCGGACACTGCTGTAAGAGCTCCCGTGACAAGGACAGCACATGGCAAAGCACAGGGCTGGTGGGAGTTACGCTGGAGGGCTGGCGCCTGGGACTGCTCCCTGAATCTAGGTCACCGTCTCTGCCTTCGGTTTCCTTCCGGCATCCTCGCCCATCTGGGAGATCGGGAGACACCGTGCGGGCGCAGCTGATGCCCCGGGGTCTGCTAAACTCCCTGCCCGTGCACACAGGCTGGCACTGTCACCTGCCCGCCCGGTGCTTGTGGTCAGAGTCCAGCAGCTTCTGCCAGGCTCTCACTGCCTCCCTGAGCTCTGTCCCCACCTTCCCCCAGCCGTCCTGTGCCTCTGCGTCCTTGTCTGTGTCTCTCCCCTACCCAGTGGCCTCCTTGTCCGGCTCACTGGGCAGGAGCCCTAATCGGATGCGACAGCTGAGATATGTGTGGCGGCTGCGAGGGGGCGGGCGTGCAGCCAGCAGAGGATGGTACGAGGGCTGCCCTGGCACTACCCTGGCTCTGAGCACCTCCGTGGACTGCTGATGCCTACCTTGGCTGGGGCCCAGGGCAGGGGTGCCAGGGCCCAGGAGAGGCAGGTGGGGGGCTGGAGGTGAGCTGGAGGGAAAGGTGTGCGTCAGAGACCAAGGGGCTGGGTGACACACAGTGGCCTTCATATCCGATATGAGGACATCTGACTCTGGCCTGGCCTCAGTTTCCCCTTCTTGCCTCCTGTCCTGTGATTGCCCATCAGGCGGTTTGGCCCAGAGCCCGCTGGGGGTCACATCTGGGAGCTGTGGGGGCGCCTCAGGTCTGCTCCTTCCGGGCGAGGTATTTCTCTCTTTCCCTATCTGGGCCAGGTGCCAGTACTCCTGGTTTCCCTCCTACCCACCCACCCGCCTCGCCGCCACACAGGGTTCCCTTGTGGGGCCCCTGGAAAGAGTTGCTGGGCTGGTTTCCTGCCTCCCTGGTGCTGGGAGGCGTCAGGGATCCCAGGTGAGACAGGGTGAAGGCCCCGGCGCCCCAGCCTCTGACTCAGCTTAGCTCGAGGGCAGCGTGGCCCCAGCCTGGCATCGTGGCCCCAGCCTGGCATCGCCTGTCCTGGCCTCCGGGCTTCAGGCTTTGCAAGCAGCCAGCCCAGATCTTCTGTCTTCCTTTTTAGGCTCCCCCCCTCCCGCCCCGTGATATCTGAGGGTGACCCACGACACCCCTGCATTGCACCCCTTATTTTGGGGAGTCGGAGATCAGCACAATTGAGGGCAGGATACCATTTTTCTCCCCTCCAGCTGGGCCAGGGTGAAGGAAACTGGCACAAATTTTCCTGTGCCAATTCCCTCCACCCTCTGAAGACTGGCCGGGGGAGCCAAGCCCTGCCCTCCTGGTGCCCACAATGCGGTTGGCACTGATTTGTCAGGAATTGGGAAGATTTCCCTCCAGACCTCCTGCCTTCTCGCCCCTCCTCCCCCAGGCCAGGGCAGCTCTGGTGCTGGCAGGCAGGCCTCCCCCCAGGGAAGGGGTGTGGGATACCCCTGAGATGGCCAAGTTGGCACCAGTCCCAGGTCAGCACAGTGGAGGAGGCTGAGAGCTGGAGCGGGCGGAGAGGGCCGGGCATGAGCCACCCCGGCCCCTCATTTCCTGCTCTCTGGGCAGCTGTGGGCGAGAAAGGCTGCGGGGACTATTTTTAGTCGGTCTGTCCCCTGGCAGGAGGGACGTGCAGAGGAGCACGGGGCAGGTCCAGGGCTGGTTGTGGTGAGGGTTGGCAGGCGGGCACAGGAGTGGGCAGGGCACTGGGGTGCAGATGGCGGTGGGGGGGAGTTGGACAGGGCGGAACCTGGCTGCAGCGTTGCCTGCCCCTGGGGATCAGCATGGAGCTCAGGCCCAGAAGGGGCTTGGAAGCCACCTAGACCTTCCCTCCACCTTGGAGGGGAAACTGAGGCCTACATAGAGATGTGGGTGTCTCGGGGCCTCTCCCCCAGTCCCGGCTGTGCTAGGACCCAAGCCCAGGCCCTGCAGGCTCTTCCTGACTGCAGTCCCTCGCCACACCTCCCAGGATCCCCACCCCCTTGCGCAGCATGGGGCCCTCAGGCTAGGGGTGCGCAAGTATGTAGAGTCCCTTCCCCTCTCTGCTTGTGAGCAGGGTCTCTCGGGAAAGGCCGGCGTAGTGTGTTTATGAGTCTCCTCCAGGCCGGGAGGCTGGGCTGGGGTTTGTTTGGGTGACCTGTGGCCATGGGTGTGAATGGAGATGCTGGACAGGCCCAGCACACTCACAATGGCGAACTCTGGGGTGTGGAGACACCTTACACAGGGGACATCCCACCCAGCTGCCTCCTATGATGCCGGGAGAGGACCAGGGACTGACTTGTCCACAGCCACAGGACCCAGTCAGGGACAGATGGACAGCTAGGATGTGGCTTCCAGCCTGGCCGCTTGCCATCCCCGGCTCAGGAAGCAAGCAGGGCTGATCAGTGGGGAGATGACGTGCGTTTCTGTTTTGGTTTTTGATCTCCCTATGTGGTCCAGGGTTGCTGTGAACTTGCCAGATAGACCAGGCTGGCTTCAGACTTGTGGTGATCCTCCTGCCTCAGCCTCCCAAGTCCTAATGCTAGGATCACAAGCATGCCCACCAGGCTGAGCTCAGGCTATGGGTTTCTAATTCTTGGTCCAAAGGGATCCCCTCTTGAAGGCCTGGAGGCAGGGGTGGGTGTTCCTGAGAGTTTGGGAGGTGTGGGGAGAGAACTAGGAACATGGTCTGGCCCCTGGGGATCCAGTCTGCGTGCTGGCTCTCCGAGGGCCTTCGTGGTGTCCAGCTGCTGGGGAAGCCGTCCTGTCCTTGCACTCTGAGTAAATGACACCCCCTGAGTCGCTCAGGTCCCAGCGCAGGCAGACGTGGTAACCTCTGTCCCCGCCTTTTCTTCAGATTCACTTCAGGCCTGGCTGGGAGGAGGCCCTAATACAACACCTTCTCCCCAACCAGCTTCGGGCCACTCAGCCGCTCAGGTCCCTCGGCTGTCCCCTCCCCAGAGGCTGCCCTCCCCTTCCACTCCATCGCTCCTGGGTGGGGGGGCTCGTTCCCCCCCCCCCCCGCCATGCAAGTGCGCCAGAAATCAATAGTGCAAATGGACCGAGGCTGTTCAGGCTGTCAGCTCCCCTTAAGCCCCCCCAACTCCACGGGGACTTTCGGGGTTACTCCGTCCCCCTTCTGGCTCGACACACACAAAGATATCTCCACCTAGTGGGTTGGTTGCAGCTGGAGCATGGAGCACT
>PVJX010003005.1:0-102762 GCA_004027295.1 Dolichotis patagonum | reverse complement strand
CTGCCAGAGGCGGCTGGGAGGGGGGCAGGTGGGTAAGGGCGGAGGGATTGGGTGACAGCCCACCCCCTTGGAGCTGGTAACCCAATCCCCGCACCCCACCCTCGCGACTTCCCCCCTGCTCCAGAGCTCGGGCAGCTGCTGGCAGCGCGAGGCTGGCAGAGTGTGTGTGAGTGCGTGTGTATGTGTGTGTGCGCGCGCGCGCGTGTGTGTACGTGTGCGCGTGTGTGCGCGTGGGGCGGCCGGGGGGCTGGGGCGGGGGCGCTGCCGGGACACGTTAAAGGAGCTACCTCCTCGCAGCCCGGGCGCAACCTGGGTGGCAGCGGAGGCGGGGCAGGTGGGAGAGTGGGAGGGGAGTGTGAGGAACACAGCGCCCAAGGGTCTCACCAGCTAGAGCTGGCACCCGCGTGGGCCTGGAGGGCTGGGGGCGCGCGCTGCGGAGGGAGGGCGGGGGGGGGCACGGCCCCCAGGAGGTGGGGACGTTGAAGCCCGGCTTCGCCAGGGGGCGCTCCTAGCCACGGAGGGCACGCACTGCCTTGCCCCTGTCCCCATCCCGGGCCGTGCCTGCCGGGCCGCGTAGTCCCGCTGGTGACTAAGTCACTTCTGTCCGGAGGCTGGCAGAGCGCCAGGCTCGGCTCTTCTTGGTAGGTGAGTCACTGTCCTGGCATCTCCCGGGATGCGGCTGAGTCACCTGGCCGTACCTGCTAGGCGGGTGGGCACCGTGCTGGGGTGGGGGGGGTACTGCGCGGAGCCCTGTCTGACCTCTCTCTGCCGGGTCCTGGCCCAGAAACCTGCAGAGCCTGCAAGGATACTGCTTCTCCCGCGTGCTTGGTGGAGGGGCAAAGGAAAGACGCAGTGCTGGGGTAAATGCCATGCAGAGAGGACCATGGTTCGAATCCCAGTTCTGCCGTGGACAGGCCATACGACCTTGCTAAGGCAGTTTACTTACTTTTAATTTTTTAATTTTAATTTTTTATATTTTTTTGGTGGTGGTGGCTCTGGGAATCGAACTGAGCTACCTTCCAGCCCCTTTTTAAAAATTTAAAAAATTTTGAAGCTAAACCTGATGGTGCACACCTGTAATCCCAGAGCTTGGGAGGCTGAGGCAGGAGGATTGCTGTGAGTTCAGTGCCACCCTGGGCTACATAGTGAGTTCAGTGCCATCCTGAATTATATAGTGAGGGGAAAAAAAGTTGGAAACTAAGTTTTTTTTGCTTTCAGGTTTTTTTTTTCTGGTACTCAGGACCTTGTGCTTGCCAGGCAGGGGCTGTGCTGCTGAGCTATATCCCCAGCCCAGAAAACTAAAATGATGATGATGATGATGATGATGATGATGATGATTTTGAGATAGGGTTCTGCTATGTAGTTCAGTCTGGCCTTGAATAACCCAGGCTGGCCTCAGACTCATAGTGATCTTCCTGCCTCAGTCTCCCAAGAGCTGGGATTACAGACATGAATCACCATATCCAGCTCAGAAAATTATTTTGAGACAGGTTCTAAGTCACTAAATTGCTCAGGCTAGACTCAAACCTTTTTCTTGTTCCTCTTCTTTTTTTGTTTTTTTGGTGTTTCGAGTCAGGTTCTTGCTACATATTCCAGACTGGCCTTGAACTTGTAGCAATCCTGCCTCAGCCTCCAAAGTGCTAGGATTACAGGTGTGCTTCATCAGCCTGGCTGCAATGTATTTTTCAAGCCTCAGTTTCCTCATCTGTACAGTGGAAGTAGTGGCCCTGCCCATGCCTTTTGGGATAAGTTGGGGGCCGGAGAGAAGAGGACTAATGTGGGGCTGGTTCTAGCAGATGCCTCACCTGCACGCAGGGGTCCTGGAGGGTCAGTCACTCTTCATTGCTCCTTCAGCCTCCCCTGAACTCTGCATGCCATGAGGGGGCCCTATGCTGCTGCAAGTCCATCTGGGCCTCCCAGGGCTGTCTTACAGTTCCTCCAACTGCTGGGCACTGTCCCTGGCCACTGCCTACCCGTGATCTCTTTGCTTCCTGTTTTTTTTGGTGGGGGTATTCGGATGGATGCAGAGGTGCTCTACCTCTGAACTACAACCCCCACTCTTTTGTTTTTACATGGAGCGTGGATCTCATGGGGTTCACACTCACGCCCCTCCTGCCTTGGCCTTGCTCACGAAGGAGCCTGTGGGCCCGAACCACACCTGACTGGCTTCCTCTATTTGAGGAGGATCCTTATCTTGAGAAATCAGGCCAGGCCCTGCCCCAGCGTCCCTCCTGCACGCAGGGAAAGGGTGGCCCGGCTCCTGAAGAGCCCTGCAGCCTGGGCCAGCCTCTCTTCCTTCTGCTGACGGTCCATAGAGAGGCCAGTGCAGTTGTTCCCGGCCAGACTGAGGATGCCTGGCCCCCACTTGGGGACTCCCCTACCTCCTGGAGAGGAGCTTGGATAGGGCCAAGCCTTGGACAGGTGGAATTGGGTGCTCCCAAGGTGCTCAGGCTGTGTTTGCCTGCGTGTCTGACCCCGGGGAGGGGGGGGTCTGAGTGTGACTGAGCTCTCCTCTCCTGTGGATTGTATTCAGGGGCTCCTGCTGCCCCCTGCTTCGAGCCTGTGCGCGCCCAGCGCCCCAAGTCTTTGCAGTGCTCCAACCTGTCCCGGGAGTGTACACACTAGCACCTAGCTGGGCATGTAGGTGTGTAAGGGAGGTTGCCCGAGCTTTTGCATGCAAGGTGTGACCGACTCCAACGTTGGCAGGCAGACACGAAGGTCGTCCCCATGGGAGGCTGGCAGCAGTGTGCATGCACACTTGCATGTATCTTCTCCACCAGCCTCTCCGCTGGCCTTGCCTGCAGCATCCAGGCTGGGTGGAGCCCGTGGCAGTTGGAGGTGGGCAGGCGCTGAGGCTCCTTCTAGGCCCCTGCTGTTGTTGGGGGGCGCTGGGAGAGAAGGGGTTAAGCGTCGGCATCCACATCTGGGAGCCATTGGCGCATTCCTGCCGGCTGAGCACATGTTTGCGGATGGATCTGGACGGGACGGGGAGGGAGGGGCAGGGTGGAGCTGGGCGGGACAGGCGGTTCGCACCGGCAGACGGAAATCCAGACGGGAGCCCGAGACGGCCCCGGCCGCGGGCGGGAAGGGGCCTGGGAGGCGCTGCCTAGAGTTTCCCTCGCGCCGGACCCCAAGAAGGAGCGTCCCGCCGGCCCTCGCGCCCTTCCAGGGGTGGGGGTGGGGCAAAGACAGCCCACAGAACCCCAGGTCTAGACTTGGCTCTGCAGCCGATGGGCCGGTGCAAAAGCCCAGTGGCCGTCTCTGGCTCCCGGTCCTGTCCGTAAAGCCGGGACTCTGGGGTCGGTGGGCCTGAGGATTCTGCTCGGGTCACCCCGGGAGGTCCTCCCTAGGGCGCCAGCCCCGCGCGAGTAGCGCTGGCTTTATCCGTGGGAATCCTGCGGGGCACTTGCGACCACATCTCTGCCCAGGAACGCTGTGTGTGTTGGGGGGGGGCGAGTGAATCCGCGCTCCTACCCACGGGGGACCGCGATGGTTCCCAGCTCCAACGGGGCAGCAGGTGGGAGGTTCGTGTGGCCGCGCTGGCGCTGGGGCTGCAGATGGAGCGCGGCTTGGATCCCGTCGGGCTGGACAAGACCTGGTCCCCGGCGGCTCTTACCAGGGCTGCTCCAGGGCCCCCCTACCGGGAGCTCTAGGCGCTGCCTGTCGGGGAAGGATCCTTGGCGGGGACCTAAGGGCCCAGCCGGGTCAGTTCCTCGGCCCACTGGGGTGAGAGGCGGCGTGCGAGCAGGAGATCTGCTCTCCTTTTTTTGCGGATGAGAAAATTGAGGTCCAGAGAGGGGACGTGACTCGCTCAAGGTCACACAGCTCAGTTCCAGCGGGTCCCCGAGGCCGGCCATTAGGAGAGACGGGGCTTGGCAGCCGGGCAGCCGGGCACCCGGGCAGGAGTCACTGCATTCGCTTCCACATTCGCCACCTCCTCTCTTCCCGGGTTTAGGCTGTGTGTGTGTGTGTGGGCGTGTGTGGGCGTGTGGTTCGGGAAGGGAGTGTGGGATGCCACACACTGCGGCCCTTTCTCCTCCGAGCCCTTTTTCCATGCTCCCCGCAGAACTTCACCCCCCTTCCTGCCTCGAATCTCCCATTCTGGCTCAGAGGGAGGGAATCTCCTAGATTCCCACGGTCCGGCCTTCAGCCTCCAGCGGCTCCTTTAAGACTCGCCCTTTTCCCCAGGTCTGTTAAGGAGACAGGGGCGGGCTCGAGCCCGGGGCCACGCCTACTGTGTGTGATTGGTCGGGGAGAGCGGGGGCGGGACCAGAGGCGGGGTCTCCCCCACCTCGCCGCGTCCCCGCCGCCCCCCCAGTCTGGGGCTCCGGGTAAAGTTTCAGCCTCCGCACGTGACTCGCCATGGCTGCGGCCGTCGCCCCGCGCCCCTGAACCGCGGCCCCCCGGACAGCCGCTCTCCCGGGACCCCGCACCCCGACGCCGCGCGAGGCGCCGAGTGCGGACCGACGCCGTGCCTGCGGGAACCCGGACGGGCTGCGTGCCCCCGCCGCGAGGTAACCGCTCCCGGGGGACCTGGGGAGCTGCGGCGGGGCATCGGGGCCCCGTGGCCCGCTCGCGGTGGGACCTGGGGCGGGGACAGAGGCGGAGACGCGGACCGGTGCGGGTGTGGGTGCGGACGGGTCCCCATGGCGCCGGGGATCCCGGGGCGCCTCAGCCCGCCGCCGCCGCCGTGTGCAGGGCGCAGAGCCCCGACTGCGCCCAGCCCTCGCGCGCAGCCTCCAGGCTTGGGGCGCCCGCCGCGCGTGTCCCCGACCGCAGGGAGCTTCTTTCTCTTTGCTCTCCAAAAGCAAGCCAAACAAAAAGACTTTCAAACCTGTTTGGGGAGAGATCGGATGCGCAAGCGGCCGGCCCCCTCTTCCTCCTTGCCTCCCCCCCTTACCTGAGCCGCCCTGAGCCAGCCCCCCACCCCAACAGCGGAGGGACAGGCTGGGGGGCGAGGCACGCTCAGCTGGTGACCCCGTCGAGCCAGGCAGAGGAGGCTAGGGTGCTGGGTGTCCGAGAGCTGGTGCCTTTAGGTGTGGGGGGGTGTCTGCAGGTCTTGTGCTGCGGGGGTTGTGGAAGCCTTTACGGGTGAGGGGAGGCGGAGCAGCAGACTTCCCGACCTTGCTCTCCTGAGGATGTCTGGACCGGGTGCCACCCACGAGGCTCGGAAGCTGCTAGCCAGATGTGTGTCTGTGTCCGTTGCGGGGGAGGTGGGGGCCAGAACATCAGCTTGGCTGTGACCCCTGTGCTCCTCACTGGGCACTGTCTCAGGCTGCTGCTGGGCAGGGAGACAGGCCCCCTGCTGTGTGCTAGGTGGGGTGCGGACCAACTCTCTTAGAAATCAGACAGAAAAAAACCCCAGGCTTAGAGAAGTTTCCTCACCCTGTTCTCTGTCCTAGGATCCTCAATGTGCTGGCATGGAGGGGACCCTCTGCCCCCACCTTAGACCAGCTTCCTCTTCTGTAACCGGTTACCCCCATTGCCTGGCTTTTTGTTTGTTTATTTGTTTGGTCTTTTTGAGACAGGGTCTCACTATGCAGTTCAGGCTGGCCTTGAGCTCACTTTGTTGCCCAGGCTGGTCTCGAACTCACAACGATCCTCCTGCCTCAGCCTCCTGAGTGCTGGGATTATAGGCGTGCACCACCACGCCCGGCTTGTGGCTGCCTTTGTGCACGTGTGTGTGTTTGTGTGTGCACGCATGCTGCACGCATGTTGTTCTGGGGAGGTTGAAACCTTCCCCTCTCCCCCAGACCTCCTGGTCATCTCCCAACCAGTCAGTGGGGTGACTCAGGGATTTTTCATCCCTTTCTTCTGCCGTGTCTTCCTCGGGCAAGATTATTTGGAAAGAGCTGGTTCAGTAAGGGTCCTCCTGGTCTTGCTAGGAAATCAGGGCGCAGGGCTGGAATTCCTCGAATCCCTCAGGGGCTCTTTGGGGAGGCTGGGCTGGGGCAGCCCCAGGGTGGAGTAGGGGTGGCTTGGAGCCTCGGGGCTTCCCCTGGCAGGTGGAGATGAGTCTGGGGGTGGGAGCTAGAGAAAGAGCACCAGGAACTGGGGGTGTGGTTCTCCCTCCTGCGGGAAGATGGTGCAATGGAGCTGGGGAGTCTGAGGCTGTGGAACATGGTGCCCAGGAGGCACTGGGACAGCAGGAGGCCCTCGAGTCTGGGCCATGAAACAGCGAGGTCAGTGGGGTCAGACGCAAGGAGGCCACTGGGGGACCTTGGATTTGCAGAGACTTTGGGGGTGTGAACAGGAGGCGTCACTACAGGCTTCCACCACTGGGCTGGGGCCTGGACCCATGCAAGTGGCAGATTTCAGGAACCCTAGGCTTGGCCACCTCCTCCTGCAGCCCCCAAATCTCTGTCTGATTAGCGTGACCCCAAATGCTCTTGCTGCCACTCTGGGCCATTTCTCTAGTTCCCCTCCTACCGCTTCCAGCCATGTGGCAGCCTGGCAGGAAGCTAGCTGTAGGCAGCCCCATCCTGATCGCCCTTGTGCCTCCCCCGCTGGGCACAGTCACCCACATATGCCATGACGCGGTTCCTGCCACCCCATCTCGTGTGGGGGAGAGGACATCATCTGAGTGGCCTTTGGGTCTGTTTGGGGGACAGTGACCTAGATGCCATTTAAAGTGTTCCCCTTCCCCTCAACGATTTGATCTCTGAAGGTGGCAGCTCCGCTTTCGGGGACCTTTGTCCACAGGCCACTCTTGTTTGGGTGGGACGGACCTCAGAACTGTGTGGTGTGAGGTAGGTGGGCCCTGTCCCCAGAGGCAAGCCTCAGCGCCAGCTGCTGGTCCTCCAGGGAGGCCGAGGCCTGGCTTCAGGGGTGGGTGCTGGAGCCTCCTCCCTATGTCCTGGGGAAGGGAGTCCTGGCCGTGTGGCAGTAGTGGGGAGTCTCCGTGGTGCCCTGCACCCTGCTCCCCAGCTGCTGCTGTGCTTCAGGAGTGTGGGAAGCTGGCAGGGACCCCTGGCAAGATGTCCGGGGCTGTCTTGATTTAACCAGGTTTGGGGAAAGTATTGTGGCAACTGATACCCCGGCTCTCAGGCCTGGGCCGCACACCCTCTCTGCTGCCTGCTGCCTTCTCTCCCTCCCGCTGCTGTCTGCAGCCCACACGTTTGGGGGGGACTCGGGGAGGGAGGCAGGGCCCGGATCTCCGTGTGTGTCCCGGGAGTGTGCTGGGACTTGGCAGGGCTGTCTGAGGGTGTCTGGGTGTCCCTGCAGGGTGGGCGGTGTGCGGGGACCTGGCCCAGAGTGTGAGAATGTGTCAGCGTCAGTGTGTGTGTGCATGTGTGTCTGTCCCCAGTCTGGCTGGGGTGTGGGTGTCTCTCGCTGTCTGGATCTTGCCTCCCGCTCCCTCTGGCCCCCCCTACCCCAGCTGGGATCGCCCGCCTGCTCCTCCTCTCTCCCCGCAACTGGAGCCTCCCTGGCCTGTTCCTGGAATTTGGAGAGGAGGAGGAGGAGGAGGAGGAGGAGGAGGAAGAGGCAGACAGACCTCCCACACTCTAGTCTGCCTGGCATCGTGGGGAAACGAAATAGGT
Organism: Dolichotis patagonum; assembly: GCA_004027295.1. NCBI lineage: Eukaryota > Metazoa > Chordata > Mammalia > Rodentia > Caviidae > Dolichotis > Dolichotis patagonum. The sequence continues at coordinate 95,221 of PVJX010003005.1, read as the reverse complement.
GCCGTGGAACAAAGTTTTCCCTGGCTTCCCCGGGTGCCATAGCACACTGGGGTGGGCCCTGACAGAAGGCCACTGTCCACCCCTGGGGACGGGAATGTTGCCACCGTCTCCTGCTTAGCATCCTGCCCTGCAGGGCCCCTGCTGGGCCTCCAGGCACCGCTGTCCGCCCAAAGAGCCGGTGGGGGATTAGCCTGCTGCCAGCCTGGCCAGCACCTGTTGCCAGCCCCAGCCCTGTAACTGGAGCTGTCGGCGACAGAGAGAGGGGCTGCAGCATGACAGGTGGAATTTCTGCAGCCCAGCAGACCCCTCCCCCATGCTCCTACAGGACGGGCCTTTCCCTTCCCACCCCCCACTCCCCAAATGTCAGCTCGTCTCAGGCTCCAGGCCCCATCTTGTCCGACGACTCCCCCCTCTCGCCTCTCGGACTGCAGGGCTGGGCCACCAACGCCTTAGAGTCTCCAGCTCCCCGGTGCCTGCCAGGGCCAGGGCGCCTGTGCCGGTGTTGGGGCGGCGGATGGGGTGGTTCTCGGTTAATGTTTTAATTGCATAAAAACTGGGAGCTCAGCTCCAGGCCAGTGGGGAGTCTGGGTTTGGCTGGCCGCCCAGGTTGGGCTAAATATAGTCTGGGACATCTGCAGAGAAGGGGAGGGGGCAGAGGGAGGTTCCAACCAACCCCCCCCCCATGCCGCTGGCCAAGGTGCCCTCGTCTGGACGGGCACCTTGGAGGAGGGTGGGGGATCCCTCAGTGCCCGGGCACAGCTGCCACCTTGCCTGCCCGGTGGCCAGGCCAGGAGACACCCGAGGTGAACCCCACCCTGCGCGGGCCCACATGGCCCCAGGGAGGTGAGGCCCAGCCGAGCCTCGTCCCTCTGCTCCCCGTCTCCAGCACGTCCCGAGGTCAGGCTGTGCGGGTGTCGCCGTGACCCACTCCGGGACGTGTGTACACACCTCCCTGGAAGCCGCTTCCTCCCGGCCCCTCCTCCCGAGCCTCCACCCCTGGGTCCTACTGCGAGTCCCCACCGCCTTCCCTCGGTCCCTTGCCCCACAGTGAAACTTCAGTCCAGGAATCGAGACTCTAGAAGGGGAAGCTGCGGTGGGGAGTTCTGTGATCTCCAGTCACGGCAGGAAGTGGACAGGAGGGGGGCGGGGTGGGGGGACCGCGAGTGGCAGGCCGGGAGGGAGGGCCCAGGCGCCCTGCCCTGACCGACAATGCACATGGCTTGAGCAGGGGTGGGGACCACCCTTCTCCAGGCGCCCCCTACCCTCCAGCTCCAGGTGTGGGACCCCCACCGGTGACAGCTGATTTCCCCAAGGGCTGCAAACCGTCTTCCTCACCCCTCCCAACTGTGAGAAAAAAGTCTTCCTGTCACGTGGCTGTCACTTCCTGTCCCACTGTGGTTCCTGGGATGTTTGTTGTTGGTTGTCATGGTGACAGCGGTGTAGGCATTACCCCTGGTTCTGGTGGGGAGAGCCGCCCCTCCCCTCAAGGCCTGCAGTTGGGAGGAGGACTTGGGGGGCCGACCCGGGGGCCCTTGCAGGCTGAGCGTGTGTGGTCTCTGCTGCCCCAGTTCCCCCAGGGCTCCCAGACTGCTGTGTGTGTAAGGAGTCACAGCCGCCCACGCAGGCTGTGTGGGGAGACTGTGCTGCGGCTGGCAGTGCTCGGCTGTGGTTGTGACTGGAGCAGTGATGGGTCTGGCTGCCGCGGCCCCCCTGGCCCAGGTCCCTCTACCTCCTGAGACCAGGTTCAGCCAGGCTTGGCAGCACATGCCTGGAATCCTCGCCCTCTGGGGAGGCTGAGGCAGGAGGATCACAATTTTGAACTCAGCTGGGATGATTTAGTGAGACCTCGTCTCAAAATAAAAAAAGACAAGACAAGGGTTAGGGATGCAGCTCAGGCCTGGGGTTCAATCCCCACTACTGCAGTAAATAAATACTTTTTTTTTTTTTTTTTTGAGGCAGGTTCTCACTATATAGTCTGGCCTGCTCTTGAACTCACTAGGTAGCCGAGTGGCCTCAGACTCATGGAGATCTTCCTGCCTCAGCCTCCCAGAGTGCTGGGATCCCAGGTGTGTGCCACTGCATCCAGTTTAACTAAAATTTTTAAAGAACCCAGTTTGTGGGTCCCCTGTACGAGTTTGGAGGCCTTTCTTATCCTGCATTTGATTGAAAGCATCTTCCCTGGGAAGCATCTGTGGCTCCTTGGGGTTCAGGCTGAGGTGGAGAGGCTCTAGGCAGGGTCTCCATTGTGTGTTTTGGGGTGGGGTGGGGGCGGAGCTATAGCTGGCCCTGTCCTCCATCCTGCAGGGCCACAGCTGAGGAGGACAGGAGATGAGGTCCCCCCTCTTTGTGGCCCCAGCCCAGGGGCTGGGTGTGGAGTAGGGGTTCCCGGGGGTCCAGGGTGGGGGCGAGGGCGGGGTACAGTCTGACTCAGGCCTGCTCTGGGGTGGGAGCCAAAAGGATATCCTGGCTGGGAGGCTAGGAGGGGGCCATTCCTGGCTTCCCAAGGCAGCAGCAGCAGCAGTGTGGTCCCCGGGAGGGACGCCAGGAAGGGGCTCGTGGCTGCAGGCCTGCTCCAAGTGTGCCCGGGAGGCAGAGCGGGCCGAGCCGGGCTGGCGAGTCGGGGAGAGCGGTGTGGCCCCCTTGTCCCTGATTGATCGTGAGGTGCCAGGCTTCCTGCATGGCGGAGGGGAGAGGCCGGGCTCAGGGGGCAGCTGGCAAGCTGAGGGTGGGGAAAGCCCCGTGCCAGGCTGGGTGGAGGGCGGTGGTTTCCAGCTGGGGGGTCCCCTTTGCATTCTGCACCCCCCCCCATGACAGACTGCCTCTGTGTGGTCCCCACACTCCTGTGGTCCGGCTGTGGCCCGCAGTGGCTCATCTCTTCCTCTTCCTGTTTTTTTCCTTCCCCTGGGCAGCTCCTGCTGCCTGGCCAGGCTGCCCCTGCCCTTTCACCTACTGTGTTTCCAGGGAAGACCTGGAGGCCAGTGCTGGGTAGACTCCTCAGTGACCATGGGCCTCTGAGGTCCTGCATCCCACAGACCCCCATTTCTCTTCTGGGCCTGGGGTGTCTGTGTGTCCCTCCTGCTGGTCTCCCAGCTGCTGATATCATGGTCCCCGGGGACCAGGTGGCTCCGTGGAGGTGGAGCAGGACTGGGGGCTTTGGTGGGGCACACGGGTCCGTGCATCCCAGACAGGCAGTGGGCGGCAGTAGCCTCCAGTGTCAGGATGCTACACGCTGTAATCCCAGCCTTTGGAGGCTGAGGCAGGAGGACTGCCGCATGTTCAAGGCCAGCCTGGAGTACACAGTGAGTTTAAGGCCAGCCTGGATATGACAGAGGTAGCCTCGAGACCCTGTCTCAGACAACAAAGGGCTGGGGACACAGCTCAGCAGCACAGACGCCTGCCTGGCAAGTGCAAGGTCGTGAGTTTGATCCCCAGCACCAACAAAACAAGAACGGTGCTGCACTCTGCCATCCCGCCCCCTTGTCCCCCTCAAGGGGTCTGGATGTACCCAGCATGTCCCCCGACCCTGGCCCCATGCTGGTCCCCAGCCCGCCTTGGTGGTGTCCTGCAGAACCGGGCTGGGCTTGCTATGTGGACAGCATGTTAAGAGCTGTGGCTGGAAGCGCTGGAGAAAGGGGAATGGGGGCGCAGTGGTCAGCGCCGCTCCCAGCCCTGGTGGTAGGTGGGGAGCGGGGGGGGGGGGCGGCGGCTGTGGCTTCTGTGCACAAGTGTATTTTCCTGGAAAGTTTATAAATAGTCCCAGCCCTCTGTGCTGGTTTGAAACCTGCCCATCCCGCCCTGCCTGGCTAGCCCGGCCTGCTGCTGGCAGGGTAGGGGTCCAAGCAGGCCGTGCTCCATTTCTGCTGAGCCTGGAGTCTGTCCACCCTGCCCCGCAGAGCTGGGACTTGGGCAGCATTTGCATATGACTCACAAACTGTCTAGAACACTTAGGGAACCCCCTGTCTCCCCTGCTTCTCAGCTCCCCAGTTCTCGCTCCCTCCTCAGACCCTCCAGGGGGATGAGTGACTTTTGTTTTGGGGGGGTCAGAGGAGAGAATGAATGAAAAGAGGCCAGGCCCACTGGGTTGGGGGACCCCTGGCTCCTTTCCCCTAGGAGAGGGGAGGAAATGGTCTATTTCTCTTCCCCTTCCCTCACCAAATCCAAAGGTTTCCCTTTTTTGGTTTGTGAAATGCAAGAAGAGAATCTGGGAAAGGGTTGTGGTCAGGCCTCCACCCACACCCCAATATCTGTCTCCTATACCCCCTCCTCTGCCTGGGGGAAGCAGACCCTGGACCACAAGAGTTTCCTCCCAGCCCTGGTGGGGAGAGGCTGGGAGAGGAGAGGACCAGGCCTTCCCTGCACCCGGCCCGGGCCGTGGATGTCTACAGCTCAGTGTCCTAAATCACACATACCAGACACATAAACAGACGCTAAGGCAGGTGCGGTGACTTGCTGAAGGTCACCCAGCGAGGCAGAGCTGAGATTTGACCCTTCAGACCTCTGGTCTTTTTCTCTAAAGGCACCTCGTCTTTTTCTCTAAAGGGGTGTTTTGGGGGTATAATGTGTGGGCAGCTGGCATGCCTGATGCTGCAGTGCTCCTGGCAGTCTTTTTGAGTGAGAGAAGCCCAGGAAAGCAAGGTTTCCAGCCTCCACCCCTCTCTGCTGGGCTCAGTGCTTTGGAGATATGGGCCTGTGGTTTTTTTCTCTCGAGGGAGGGTGCCCGCCCCTGGGCAGTGGGGGTGGCTGGCAGAGGGCGGAGGTTGGATGTGGGTAGTTTGTTTTCCCTCTCTCTGGTGCTGGTTTCAATTCTCTGAAGGGGCCTTCTCTACCCCTGGGTGCGGGGGACTGGGGCTCTGGTGTCTGTGAAGCTTCTGGCTCCCGGGGACTGACTGAGGCAGGGCCTCTGCTCTTTCAGCCCTGCCCTCAGCATGCCTGCCCTGGCCCGCCCTGTTCCCTGGTCACCCTGGCCCTCGGCCCATTTCTGTGACCTTTGCACCTCCTTGGGCTCAGGGTCCTCCTCCCGGGGAGGGAGCCGCTGTGCAGTGAAGTTTGCTGGCAGCTGGGTTAGGCTACCAGGGTTAGAGGCCCAGGGCCCCTCCCTGGGTGTGGGTGTGTGGGAAGTGTCAAGTGTGGTCCAATTTCAAACTTTCAGGGCCAGAGTTGAGGCATTCTTTTTTCAATCCCAGGGATTGCACCCAGGGCCTTCAGCAAGATTTTATTGTTTATTTTGGGATAAGGTCGCACCAGTTTGCCCAGGCTGGCCTTGAACTTTCAACTCTCCTGTCTCAGCCTCTCCAGTAGCTGGGATTACAGACCTGCACCACCGTGCCTGGTTTAAGACATTCATGGGAAAGTGGCTGTAGTTATTTGTTCTCTGGAGGGCAAGGCCAGGCTGCAGGCAGTCTCAGCCGGGTGCCCCCCACTCCCTAGAAGCTGGCTTAGGGAGCAGGGGTCTGGGGTGAATAGCCCTGCGTGCTCAGGAGCCTCCCGGGTCTTTTGCTTCAGGGGCTGCTGACGGGGTGTGCGCCTATGTGTGGATGGGGTCCCCCAAGGGCAGCGGCCCAGGCTCAGCACTACTGGGCCGGATGGAGGGCCCCCCCTGGGAAGCCCTCGGAGGACTCGACAGCCGACAGCCGGCAGCGGGCTTCAGGCCCAGCCTGGTGCAGCGCGCGCTGGAAACTGGCTGTCATCGGTGCCGGCGCTCGGAGGCCGAGGCAGGAGTTCGAGGCCAGCCGGGCTGGATACTTCACAGCTGCCTAAACTACGGGGTGAGGCCCTGTCTGGAAAAAAAGAGAAAAAAGAGAAAAGAAGGCGTGGTCGCATAGGGTCTGGGTTCTAGAAGTGTGCACAGGGGCTGTGCACCAAGCGGTGCCCGGTGCGGTGACACAGTCTCAGCCCCTTGCTCCCGCGCGCGCGTGTCTGCACACTCGGGCTGGCTCTGCCCACCCAGGTGCCTGCGGCAGACCTGCACGCGTGCACTTCTGCGCATGCGTGCGTGCGCGTGCAGGCGCCCCAGCCCCTCCTGCCCTACCCTAGTTTAGCTTGCTATTGTGTGGGCCCCTCGGGACTGGGGTGGGGGAGGCAGCCGCTGGCGCGGTGGGCGGAGCCCCGGCTCTGACGCCACCCTCTCCTCGAGGAGGGGGCACCTCATGGGGGGTGCAGAGGCGCTGAGGTTGTGGGCGGGGTAGGAGTAGAAGTCAGGGTCACCGCCAAGCCGGGCTCCACCCCGGCGCCACCTCCTCCCCCCAACCAGGGCCGGTCCCCCCTCCACCCCTCGTCCTGTTCAGGTGGGCCCAGAAATCCCGACCTCTTCCCCCCAAGGTCCAGCCAGCAGTTCCTTCCTTGGAGCCTGAGGCCTCCTGAGGTCGGGGGCTAGGGGTGCAGGGCGTGAGGGACGGTCCTTATTTTCGGTCTCTGTGGCTGCTACTTTTGCTTGTTTTTCAGTACTGGGGCTTGAACCCAGGGCCCTCGTGCTGAGCTACGTCCCCAGCCTTTTATATTTGTTTGTTTTAAAATTTTGCAACAAAGACTAAGTTGTCAGTATTTGAACTTGTGATCCTCCTGCCCCAGCCTCCCAGAGTGGTGAGATTACAGGGGTGCCTGGCCTGGCCTCCCTTCCTCCTCCTCCCTCTCATCCCCTCTTCCCTACTGTTCTCCTTTTTTTTGGCCATGTGGTTCAGGTTTGCCGTACACTCCTGCCTCAGCTTCCCAGGTGTTTGGATTGCAGTTGTACACCACCACGCCCAGTGTGGTCTTCATTTAAAACAAAAACACAAAAAACCTTACTGGGGTGTAATTCATGTTTCCAGAAATTCGCACACTGAAACCTGCAACTCACTGGCATAGGGGTACACAGCTACATCCAAATCAATTTGAAAGTGCTTTCATCACCCCAAAAAGAGCTGTCAGATCATCAGCAGCCCCCCCCCTTCTGTCAGCCCCTGGTGCCAGCCCCTGGTAACCACAGAGCTGCTGTCTGTACAGATTTGCCTCTCCTGGGCATTTCGCATACATGAAATCACACAGTATGCTGCCCTTTGAAACCACCATTGTTTTCAAAGTACCTCGTCCCTTTTGGGAGTGAATAATATTCCACTGTATGGATATACAGCATTTTATTTATCCCCTCACCATTAGTGGACATTCTGGTTGGTTCTTCTTTTCTGGCTGTCATGTGTAGCGCTTCTCTGAACCTTTGTGTGCAGACCTGTTTTTCTTTTTTTTTGATGCTGGGGACCACGGGGCTTGTGCGTGCTTTGCCAGTTCTGTCCCCAGCCCATGCAGAGGGCTGATTGACTTAGCGTGTCTGTCTCTGGGGTAGTGACCTAGGAGGGGCCTTGGCGGGTCCTGTGCTAACTCAGGATTAACCTTTTGAGGAGCTGCCGGGCTTTTCCACAGCAGCCGGCTATTCCGTGTCCCACCGACAGTGTTCGGGGAGGCCAACCTCTCCACATCCTTGCTGGTACTTACTATCTGTTCTTTTATTATAACTGCCTTAGTGGGTGTGTTTATTAGGACACATTCAGCTGGGCATGGTGGTGCACCCCTATCATCCCAGCACTCAGGAGGCTAAGGCAGGAGGATCGCTTCGAGTTGGAGACCTGCCTGGGCTACAAAGTGAGCTCAAGGCCAGCCTGAGCTGCATAGGGAGACCCTGTCTCCAAAAGACCAAAAAATATATATATAAACAAATAAAAAATAAAAATAGTAGAACGCATTTTTTTTTCTGTCCCAGGAATCAAACACATGACCTTGCACTTGCCAGGCAGGTGCTTGTGCTGCTGAGTTAAATCCCCGAGCCTAGGGCGCATGCCTGGGCTCAGTACCTGGGGGAAGAGAGGGAGGGAGGCAGGCGTGGGGGGAGCTCACTGCAGTGTGGATCAGCGATGAATTTCCCGGATGTCTTTCGTCATACAGTGTATGTGTATAAAATATCTGTTAGGTGTGTGTATTTTTTTATTTTTTTGTTTTCTTTGAGACAAGGTCTCACTCTGCAGTCCAAGGTGGCTTTTTTTTTTTTTTTTTTTTTTTTGAGATAGGGTCTCGATACATACATAGTTCAGGCTGGCCTTCAACTCACAAGGGTCCTCCTGCCTCAACCTCCTGATGCTGGGGTTATAGTTTGTGTCTGTTTATGCACAGTTCAGTTAGAATATTGAATAGAGGCACCCTCTGTGGGCTGTTTCTCATCCCTTTGCTCTGCTGTGCCACTGCCTGTCCCCTGTCCCCTATGTGGCTGTGTCCCAGACTCTGGGTTTTGCACCCTGGTGTTACACACGCGTCCCTTGCCCAGTTCAAGCAGTGTGTGGCCCTCTGTGCACTGCTGAGGGGGGCGTCTGGCCATTCACCCCCTGCCCCTCTCACCCTACTTGCCATTCTTGGCCAGGTGGGCGTCCCCAGGACCAGCACACCACGCAGGGCGCGGCGATGCCTGGGAGCCCCTGGGTTCCGTTTCTCTCTGCGCTTGTATGTGAACTGCCCTCCTCCCCAGCCCGAGAGACCAACCCATCTGGGGTACTGGGGCTTGGATCTGGGGGAAGTGGTGTAAGCCAGGCCCCCAGCCTAGGACTCTCTTTTCTGAGAAGTGCTCGTGCTTTAGGGAAGCGGCTTTTCCTCCCTCCTCCCCCTGCTCCTCCTCCTCCTCCTCCTCCTCCCTGCACGTTCTTGCTGCCTTGACCTCAGGTAACCCTCGCTGGGGAAGCAGCCAGCCACTGCCTCCCTCTGTGGCCTGGCTCTCGGTGGCACCAGGCACCTTTCCCCCCGGGGGTGCTGGGCGAGAGGCTCCCGGTGCTTGGGGCTGTGTCCTCATCCCTCGGCCTGGCTGTGCTCCCTGCCACCCCCAGCCGAGTCTGGGCCCTGCTCCCGGGGTGGCTTTGGCAGCTGGGCACTGTGCCAGCCGTCTGCTCAGCTGGGTGCCACGGGAAAGTCTCCGGCCGCCCAGGTTGGCGGGAATCCTGTGCTCCCGCGCCCACTCACCTGTCTTCCCTCTTTCTGCAGCCCCGTGGGACATGGCTCCCCAAGCCACCTTGCCGGATCTCATCTAGGAGTGGCATCCCTTGTGTCACTCTGAAGGCCAGCTCTGGACCTTTCCAGGAAAGCACCACCTTGCAGAACCACTCCACCGAAGGACCCCCTCTCGGGACATCCTCCTGCCCAGTGGCTCCCAGCGGAGTAGGGGGCGCCCAGAGGCTGGGCCTAGCTTGCTGACCTTGGAGGCAGCTGCAGGACGGAAGGGGGAGGCTGACCACCCAGACCCGCTCTGGGCCCAGGCCCCATGCCCCCACGAGGGGCGGCCTGAAGCCCCTGCACGGACCTCCTGGACTGTCCACCCAGGCATGGCCAGCAACAGCAGCTCCTGCCCGACACCTGGGGGCGGGCACCTCAATGGGTACCCGGTGCCCCCCTATGCCTTCTTCTTCCCCCCGATGCTCGGTGGACTGTCGCCGCCGGGCGCCCTGACCACGCTGCCGCACCAGCTTCCCGTTAGCGGATACAGCACCCCGTCCCCGGCCAGTGAGTGTGGATGTGGGGAGTGGGGGGGGGCTGAGCTGGCTGCCTGCTCTGCGGATGAGGGGCCTGGCGTGGGGCTGGAGGAGGAAGGCAGCAGTCGGTCTGGTGTTGGGGGTGGCAGGGGGAGCCAGGAAGGGCCATCGAGGGCCTTATAAATAGATCCAGGGACGGGACACAGAGGCCGAGGAGGTAAACAAACCTCTCGAGGTTTGTGGACCCTGCAGTTCCACCAGGGAGCCAGCAAGCCAGGCTGCCACACCCCCGCGCCACTCCTGTGGGGCACCCCTGAGAAAGCCTCATCCCTCCCCGGCCCCCAGGCTGCCCTGGGTGCCCTGGAAGGGGGCGCCCGGCTGGACCCTGGACTTGGCAGTGCCTGACTGTGGTCTCTGCCCTCTGCCATGAGGGTCACGTGCCGTATGGACAGGGGTCTCAGCAGCCTTCCCTGGCCAGCCAGGCCAGGTAGTGGGAGGTGGCGGCGGTGCTGGCCAGCTGGCAGCAGCCAAGCCTGGGGCCTGCCAGGCCGCTTACAGTAACTCTGGCCCCCAGGGCCCAGCTGGGCGCCAAGCCAGAGCCAGGAGGAGGGAGCTCGGCCTGGCTGGGAACGAGAGGGGGTGGAAGCCACAGAACAGGCCACTGCGGGAGGGATGGTGGTCAGCTGCTGATCTGGGAAACGTGTCCACCTCTCCTGGCCACTGAGGCCAGAGCGCCAGGCCCTGCCCAGGCACCAAGTGCCCGCACATGGCCAGGGCCAGCTGCCGGGCACTGACACCCTGTGTGCCAGCTGGACTTGGTCAGCGCCCCCTTCTGCATGTGGGGGCAGCCCTGTCTCCCCAGAGCCAGGGAGTCTCTTGTGTCCCCAGGGCAGCCTGGCCGGGCGCCTCACCACCCGTACTGGCCGACTGCCCACCTCCACCGTGCTTCCTGGAGCGCCGCCTTTGGCTCAGCCGCAGCCCCCTCCCTCCCGGGTCCCACTAGAGGCTAGGAGCAGGGACTTGGTGTCTGCGCTCCTATAGCTTGAGGCCCTTGCCCTTGAGGCCCTGGGCTGAGAACAGACAGGTGCTGCCTCAGTTTCCCCAGCTGCGTCTCACTCCTTCGTCTTCTGTGCGGCGTTCTCTTCTCCACCCTGCACAGGACTCTGGCTCAGGTCTGGCCCAGTCCAAGCTGCGATGGAGTGCAGGGCTGCTGGGCATTAAGTGGGTGCATCTGGTGTTAGAGGGAGCGGGGTTCACATTCTGGTCTGGGGCACTGGAGCTGGGAAAGTTGTCTGCTTCCTGCAGGGTGGGATTTTTTGTGTGTTTTTTTGCAGAAGGAAGCACTGGGGATTGAACCCACGGACTTCATACTCAGTACATCCCCAGCTTTTTTTTTTTTAATTATTTTGAGACAAAGTCTCACTGAGTTGCTTAGGTTGGGCTCCAACTTTTGCTCTTCCTGCCTCAGCCTCCCAGGGGGCTGGGATCCCAGGCTTGTGACATCACGCCGAGCAGGGTGGGATTTTTACAAAGGGTAAGGGGGTCGGGATCCTGGCACTGGTATTTGTGCACAGCCCACCCTTCCCAGGTGACAGGAACAGGAATGGGCTGCATGCCCTGGAGGACTGGAGGCGGAGGCCAGGGCCTGGCTCCAGCTGGGCGCCAACGGAGCAAAGGGTTTGCCCTCGCGGATGTTGTAAGCCCTTCCTCTTTCTTGGAGGCGGGTGGGGAGGGCTGCCCACCCGGGTAACCTTCGGCCCCAGAGCGGAGTGCTCCGCGGGGGTGAAAGTGGCCTTCCCCACCCTGTTAGGCAATACCCTGCCCCTCCCCCTGCTTTGTCAGCCCCGCCCCTTCCTAGTAAACAACAGTGGTTTCTCTGCCCCCTGTCCGGTCTGGTCTGCGGGACTTGGAAGCCTCTGAGCTTTCTTCTGGGGCCCAGAGGTGTGGCCTTATGGCTGCTTGGGGGTGCGGGTCAAAATTTCATGCACAGGCCCCCCTTGGGGGTTGGGGCTGGGGCTCCGGCATTTGCAAGAGAAGCGAGAACTACTCTGCCATCCTGTTTACTTAAAAAAAATGTTTTTGGCAGCACTGGGGATCAAATCCAGGCAACCCTCTACCACTGAGCTACACCTGCAGGCTTTTTATTCTTTATTTTGGGGCAGGGTCTCACTAAATTATTAAGTTGCCTAGGCAAGGCTCAAACTTGTGATCTTCCTGCCTCAGCTTCCCGAGTGCCTTGCTTGTAAACCTGTGCCTGGTTCTCAGTCATCCTTTTAGTGGGAAACCTCCTCCCGCCCCCTTTCCCAGGGAGAGCAGGCAGCTCCTCAGGGCGCTGTGGCCTGGAGGTGCAGGGGACAGCACACACCTCCCCCTGGTCCCCCTGGGTGCCTGCCCTGGGAGGCCCTGTTTACACCGCAGTGTGGGATTCCGTACGCTGCGGGGCAGGGGTCAAGGCCGAGCGTCTGTTGAGAAGGGATTAAGGGGCTGGGGCTGGGGAGGGGCGTGATTTAGGGCGCCTTGTGGCTGAGAGGGGCGTGACCCTCAGGTTGGGGGAGGAGAGGCTGTCAGTGTTTGTGGGCTTCTGGGCAGCCTGGTTGTCTCAAGCCCTGGGGATTTCCTGTGGTGTGGGCAGCAGCCTCTCAGTTGGAGCCTGGCCAATCGGTGCCACCTACTGTGTGCTGACCCTCTCTCTGGGCGTTTCCTCTTCTGTAAGAGACACTGGGGAGGCTGAGGCGGGAGGATCATCAAGAATTGGAGGCCAGTCTGGGCTCCATAACAGAGAGACCCTGTCTCACAAAAACCAAAAATCAAAACCTGAACAACAAAAACAGGGCATAGAATAGCAGAGCCATCGGGAAACCGCTGGGCTTGGGGACAGGCCTGGGGGATCTGGAGCCCCGGTGGAAGCCGTGGAGCCCCTCTCTGGGTCTAGGGTGGGGGTGGGGTGCAGCCTGCCCACCCCATCCCCTCCCCCAGTGAAAGTCCCAGTCCTTATTCCTACTTTGTTTCCATTTGTGGGGTGGAGGCTGGGAGCTGGGATGGGGGGAGCCCTGCCCCAGATCTTCCCTCTGTGAAGGAGAGGGCCTGGGGGAGCTGGGCGGCAACCAGATTCTCTGCTGCTTCCACTTCCTCCCTCTCCCCACTCTCCCTGGACAATGGGAGGGGGGAGGGGGTGCCGCCCAGCCCTGCCTTTCCGGGGCCTGAAATGCAGAGTCAGCCCAGAGACCTGGGGGGGCCTTTGAAGGGAAGGGGGGCCCCCTCCCCTTTCATCTCACAGCCTGGATCCTGACCCCCCCCAGGAGCCCAGCAAGGCTGGGGGAGGGGACCTGGGAGGAAGCCTGTCTTCCTCTCAGGCCGAGGCATTGTGTGTGCCCTGCATCCAGGGACGTGTGCCCACCGGCGTGTCAGGGCAGGCCGGCTGCCCTCCGGGGGTGGCATCTGCAGAAAGAGGAAGTGGTGCCCATCTCCAGATCACGGTGGGGCGGGACCTTCCTTCCGCTCTGCGGCCCCAGACTGGAAGCTGCGTGGCTCTGGGCCTGGCCCATCAGGACTTTGGGTTGCTGGGAACCTCGGCCAGCCTGAAGGGGCCCTGACCCCCGTGCAGCCTGCCTCTCTGGCTGTATCCTGCCTTTGCACTGAGATGCCGAATTTGCCCTGGCTGGGATAGATGTTGTGAGGCTACAGTGGCCCGCTTGCTGATGGTGGCCTCGAGGACTCTCAGCCATCTTGCAGGGACAGTGGTGACAAGGGACAGGTTGGAGAATGGCCACTCCGAGGCCCACAGAGCCTAGTACACATTGGTGCCCACTAGGCCTCGAGGTGTGTTTGTTGTCCCCTCCAGATGGAGTTGGGGACCGTTTGGAGGGAGCCTCGCCTGGCACAGCCCACGCCTGCTGAGGGCTGAGCGGGCCGGGGTGCGGCGGCCACCTGAGAGTGACCCCACTGCTGACCAGAGCCTCGGATCTTGTCCCCCTATCCAACAATGGTGCACTATGTTCCACCTCAGCGTGCCGGTGACCTTGCTGCTGCCCGGGACACCTCTCCTCTGCTGGCTTCCTTTCCCTCGCTCCGGAAATCCTCTCCAGCCTTCGAGGAGCAGCCTCTGAGCGCCCTCTCTTCCCGCAAGCTGTACAGTGTGCCCCCTCCTCACTGCGCTCCCCGCTTCCTCTGAACACCCGTGGCTTTTATTTTTTAAATTTTTTTTCTTGCCACACTCATCTCTCAGCCACAGAGCCCCTCCTCCCCATTGGTGATGGGAGCTGGAATCACATGGAGGCCACCCCGGGTCACCAGGACACAGCCTCCGGTCCCTTAGCCCTGCACTGCTGCAGCACAGGGCCCCCTGCAGACCTGGAGGACCCTGGCCCCTTCCCCCAGCCTGAGCTGTGGCCAGCATGCGCCTGCCAGAGCCCGGCGCCCCCTTGCCCTCACATTGGTTCTCACACCACCCCGGTGGAGCCCTGTGACTGCACTGTACCTTTCCCTCCTCCTGCTAATTCTGCTTCTTCCTGTTGGCCAGACTGGGCTTGACCCAGAGCCTTATGCAAGCAGGGAAAGTGCAGCTTTTATTACGTATTTATTTGTTTTGAGACAGGGGCTGGTTATGTAGTCCCGGCTGTTTTTGAACCCATTATGTAGCCCAAACTGGCCTCGAACTCGCTTTGATCCTCCTGCCTCAGCCTCTTGAGTGCTGGGATGGCAGGGATGAGGTACGGACACCTGACTCGAGGCCTTTTTATAAGAACTGCATTTTGAGAGTGTCTAGCTAAACTACTAGAACTTGCAGTCCTCTTGCCTTGGCCTCCCCAAGAGCTGAGCTTCCATGCGTGCGCCACCACACCCAGCTGGTTCTAATCTCAGAAATATACCCCAGACTCTGGCTGTCTGTGGACACTTGGGTTTCCTGGGCTTGTGCCCCTGGCCGCCTGCACTGCTGGTCCTTCTTCCTGTGCTGCATTCTCCATGCAGCTGCTTGGGTCTGCGACACCGCAAGGATCAGGTCTTCCTTCCTTTGGACCCTTTCTGTGGCTCCTGGCATTAGGACGAAAGTCTGAGATCAGCTGCTTCTGCTTACCCATTGGGGGCTGCTGTGGGTCCCAGGGTTGATCTCGCCTGCCTCGCGGCCCAGGATCCCCGGACATTCTTTACTGGGGCTGCTCCTGGCTCTTGCCATGATTTCTGAATGGACCTGCAGGTCTTCCTGCTGACCCTTGAACCTCCACTAATTCACCTTCAGAGCGCATGATCCACGTGTCGTGATACACTTACCTGGGTGACATACATCTGTATGTGTGATTATTTGCCCAGTAGCTCTTCCTGCTGTTTCCAAGGGCAGGCTCACCGGGACACTTGCTTGGAAGGTGCTCAGGAAATGCAGTCTATCCCGAGCCCCTTGGTGGGAGCGCAGGGGCTTTGCTCTCCACTTCGTGTGCAGTGGTGTGATCTTGGAGAAGCCGCCTCGCCGTCCTTTCTTTATTTGTGAAAGCGCTCAGTGTAGCTGTGGGAATTTACTGAGGACGTGTACGTGTGTATGTACAGAGCCCGGCTGCTGGGATCTCCTCGGGAGTCCTGTGCATTCTCATCCCTGCTCGGCAGGGCGCGTGTAATAGGATACCACCTCCTCGGGGATTCCCTCGCGCTGGGGAGCTACCCATCCAAAGCCTTTTTTTCCTGGAAATAAACACCCCAGGCATCCCGAGGGCTTCCGGGAGGAAGTGGTCAGCGGGGAGCCACGGCCGCCCCTTTTATCTCCCCGGGGCTGGACCGTGCGCGGCGCATCCCGGTTCCCGGCGGGGAGACACGGGGCGGGGCTTTGCGCGCCGGAAGCGCGCAGTGGCGGGGAGGAGCCCCCCCCCCGCCGCGTGTGTGCCAACAGCGCCGCGCCGCTGGTTCCGGCGGGGGGGAGGCCCGAGTCACACATGATGTCACAGACAGTGACACAAGCCGGGTGTCTCATTCCAACGCCGCGCCCGGCCTGCACAGTGTCACTCCTGGGACACGCGATGCGCTGCGTCCGTGGCGCTCGCGCCTGGCCACGTGCGCCCGGGTCCTGCGCTTCTCGCCGGCGTCCTCCTCGGCTCGGGGGCTGCGGGCTGCGCAGGGCTGGATAGGGGGCCTTCGGGCGAGCCCCGCGGGCGGGCTGGCGAGCGGTTTTGTCGCGGATAGCGGTGGGTGGGTCACCCGGAGGTGAGGCGCCGCCGGGCGAGTTCAGCCAGAGTTCAGTCGCATTGCATTAGGCAAATGAGGCCGGGGCGGGGTGGGGTGCGCCGGGGGAGTACACCCGGCCCACCGCACCTCCGCGGCCCCGCGTGTCCGACCTGGACCGGAGCTCGGGGACAGATGGAACTGACGCCGAAACGGGGGGGGGGCGATGCCCCTCTTCTGTCTCTGCTTGGCGCGCACCTCCGATCTGCCTGCGCCTTGCCATCTTCTGCGCTCGGCTTCTTCGGGGCCTCGTCCTCTTCCGTTCTCCTCCCCCTCGAGGCACTCCCACTGGCGGCCCCCCACGGCGACTCTCCCCGAATCCTCCGCGCGTCGCGCGGTCCGCGGCCTGACGCGCTGAAAGGGTTAAGTGAGGCGGGGCCGGGGGCGGGGCAGCCCGGGCGGGGGCGGGAGGGCGGGGCGCGATCACCGGGGCCGGGCCGGGCGGGGGCGGGGCCGCGCGGGGTCTCCACCCTCACCCCGCCCGGAATCCTCGCGGAGAAGCCCGGGAGCCCCAGCGGGCGGGAGGAAGTGCTCGGTGACCCCCGCCCCCTCCCGGGCCAATCCCGCCCCCGGCCTGCGGACTCCGGGAGCCGCCGGACTCTGCCTCGGACGCCGGAGCCCTGCGACGGGAGCCCCCTCGAGGTGAAGCCGCCGCGTGCGGGGCCCCCGCCGGGCGTCCTCGGGGAGCGCTGAAGGACCCCTCCCTGCGCGCGCAACTTCCCTCGCCCACCAGGGACTCGGACGCGGCCCTGGGGCGGGGGCTGCCGCCCGGGCGCCGTTCGGGGCCGGGGACGTGGCCCTCGCCCCCGATGGCGTCGCCGGCGGAGTGAGGGGCGGCGCGCAGGACCTCCCCGCCCGGACCTCCGTCTGCGCCGGGGGAGATGTACGAGAGCGTGGAAGTGGGGGGGCTCGCCCCCGCCCCCAATCCCTTCCTGGTGGTGGATTTTTATAACCAGAACCGGGCCTGTTTGCTCCCGGAGAAGGGGCTCCCGGCCCCCGGCTCCTACGCCACCCCGCTACGGACTGCGCTTTGGAATGGCTCAAACCACTGTAGGTACCGGGCCGGCCCGCGTGCGGCTCCGGTAGGAGCTGGGCGGGGGCGGCGGGTCCACCCCCCGGGGCGCGCTGTCCACCTGGGGTCAGCTCTGGCTGCAGCTCGGGGCCCCTGCTGGGCAGGGCCGGCTCCGTGACCCCGGGGTGCTGTTTGTTCTATTCGGGCGAGGAACTTTGTGGTTCCTCCTTTCAGGGTAGACTCGTGCGTTCTTGTCCACTTTCCTTGGGGACGTGAAGCCCAGCCCCTGGCGCCCAGCTTTGGGCTTCTTGCGGTTTTGCTCGCTTTTCTGAGCTGCACAGGGTGGGGCGAAGGATCAGCCGGTGGGCCCCTCCTTTCCCGGGAGGGGCAGCCTCGCCAAGGCCTCACGGGGAGCCTGTCTCCTGGCTGACAGCTGTGGCTCCCAGCTCTGGGCTTGGGTCAGAGTGGCTGAAAGGGGTAACTTCAGGCCCCGTCGCCGGCCATCCAAGCCAACCCTTCCATTACGAGGAGGAGCACTGTCCTTCAGAGGCCTGGACTGGACCCTGGAAGCAGGTCCAGGAGTGGAGGGGACTGAGGGGGAGCGGGATCCCCCTGCCCTAATGCTAATCCGCCTGTTCTCTGGGGGAGGAGTTTGCTTCTGGTGGGTGTGAACCGCTCAGGAAAGGAGGGTCCAACCCCTCCAAACCCCACCTCCACTGAATCCTTTTGTTACCTGTCCGGGAATAGCTGGGGCCAGCCTTGTTGTGCTGCCCCTGAGAGTGGCCGTGGGGAGGACCCTGTGTCCTGGCAGCAGGGCACCTGCTCTTCTGGGTTGGGAGGGCTGTGGTGCACACCTGGGTGTGTTGGTGCTCGGCTGGGAGGTAGGTCGGCGACAGCAGGTGCACGGGGTTATTATCAGGTGGCTCAGGTTTCTCGCCCTGCCCTGCCCTGTCCTGCCCTGGCTCAGCTCTTCCCAGGAGAGTCCCCACCTTCCCAGCCCTGCTGCTGCCTGCCTGCCAGTGGGGAGGGGTGGGCTGCAGACTGGGGAAGGCTGAAGGACCAAGGACAGGCCCTGCCACAGCCCCTGAGGCTTCAAGGAGCCCTAGGGGGACAGACAGCCACCTCTGTCCTCTCAGGGACACCTACCCCAGCCTTTCCGATTGTCCTGTTCCCTGACCTTTGCCTCTGGGCAGACTTAGTTGTGAGGCTGTGACTCGGAGGGAGGCGTGAGTGACCACAGTTGGCTTTGGAAAGAGGCAGAGGTGACATCAGCACTGTCCACTATCCCAGCCCTGGGGACAGGGACCCTGCCTACCCCACCCCCCTCCTGCACTAGGGCAAAGCTGGGGCCTAGGCTGTCTCTTCCTGGTCTCGTGGGGACAGCTCAGCTGTTCCTGGCTGGAGCTTGGAGGAGGACCTTGGAGGGGCAGCCCTGTCTGAGCCCTGGGCAGGGGATATGGGTGCCTCAGCCAGGCCTGGGCAGGGTAGAGCCAGCAGCCTGTGCTCCTCCCCGCTCTGCGTGGGCCTGCTGAGGCCCTAAGGAAGGTCTGGAGTCTGGGGGTGGCCGCTAGACTCTGCCTGGAGCTTGTGGGGCCGGTGTCGTGGCCTTCATGGGCACCCCTTGCTGGGAGAGGCCCTCGGGTGACTGTAGTCACCCTGCAGCCCCGTCTTGGGCTAGCTGTATGCCCTCTGCCTCACCAGCAATGCAGAGAAAGTGTCCCCAGGATCTGGGAACCCACAGCCCCCCCCATCTTGGTGCACTAGGGAACAAGAGGTGCCCAGGATGTGGCTCTCCTGGGTCCCCCCAGTCTTGCCTCTCGGCCTCTGCTGCTCCCAGACGTCCAAGAATGCAAAGCACGTGGATGCCCGGTGGGGGAGGGGAGGGCGATGCTTATCGGGGATCCTGGGCTGGGACCTCCTTGTGCCTGCTGCGGGACCCCCGGCCACCCGGCCACCCGGCCTCGTGAGAGGAGGAGGAAGAGTGTTGGGGAGGCCCGTGCCCGCTGCCCAGCCCTGCTGTGGCCTTCGCGGGAGGCTGAGAGGAGGGCTCCCGCTGCAGGGAGGGGCGCACCGGCTGGCCAGGGGCCCAGCCGATTTCCTGCCGATGGCCTCCAGGAAACCAGCCCCTCGCAAGCGAGCGGCTGAGCTGGCTGCACCGGGGGCGTGGGGACTCCCACCCAGGGGGGAGGGGACGCTGGGCTCCTGGGCCTTAGCCAGCCCTGGCTGGGCGCTGGAACTTTGAGCCGAGAAGGTGTGGCCCTGCTGCACTTGGAGCCTGAGCTGGAAGAGGAGAGATTTGCGGGCTGGGGCCTCTGGCTGGGATGCTGGCGGGGAGGGTCTGGGCCAGGGCGGCCCTCGCCCTCCCTCCTCCCCTGCCGGCCCTCCCCATGTGTGCAAGCCACTGTGGATCCCAGCACCTCTGCTTTGGTCCTGGGCTGCTGGCTGGAGGCCTGGGGAGATGGGGACTGGGCCCCAGGCTCTGGGGTTCAAAGGGCAGAGCAGGAAACCGCAGAGCCAGTTACCTGGGTGACAGGTGGGGAGGGGCAGAGGTGGGGTGCAGAGGTGGCCAGCAGGCTGCTGGGGGGGTGTCGGAAGGAGACCACCCAGACCCACGCAGCGGCCCGGGCCTTGGGTTAGCTCCTCCCTGTCCTGCCCAAAATTTCAAAGCAGCTTTTTTGGCTCCATGAGCACCCTGTGGCCTTGGGCCTGCTCCAGAGTTCTGTGGGCCTTTGCCCCTCTGGGGTGTCCTGGCCGGAGAGCGGCCTGTTCCCCACCCCACTCCCCACTCCCCTGCCCTCTGAACCCTGGAGCCCCGTCCTCTCGGTCTAGTCCACCTCATCGCAGGCGTGCTGGGGCGGGGCAGGATGGGGTGGGGGGCTGTGGCCCCTCTGCTGTTTGGAATGCTGACCGGCTGGGGCCCCCACCCTTCGTCCTTGACACCCCCAGCCTGGATTGTCTATTGTTACTGCTTTTACATCTTGGAAAAAGTTAGTACAACAAAGGCTCCTTTGTGTCTTTCCCTCTACCTCCCCGCCTCGTCCGGCGGCCTTCCTTGCCCCAGCAGCTGTTCCTGGCCTTCCTGCCTCAGCGTTGCCATCATAGCCGGGGCGGGTGGGGTGGGGAAAACCCAGCCAGGGCTGCTCGGTCACTAGGGTGGACAGGGACGATTCCACTAGGCCCGAAAGGGCGCAGCAGCGACGGTCCCCTGCAGTGGGCATGGGACACGGGGCCACAGCAGGGCTGAGCCGGGCTGACCAGGGAGGTGGTGCCCAGGCCCCATGGGGTGGGGGAGCCAGGGGAGCCCTGCCAAGGCTGTTGGCCTGGTTCCTATCACCAGCTGCCTGGCAATGGTTTGTATTTGTAGGTAAGGGGGCGGGGGCTGCCAGCCCTGTGTCCCCCTGCCTGGACTCGAGGGCTGTGGGTAGCACTTGTGTCTCTCGTGGGCTGTGGGCACATGTGCGGTAGGGTGGGATGCTGCTCTGGTGGGGGGGGCACCCTGGCCCATGTTTGTCCCCCAGCAAGTGGCAGAGGCCTCTGCAGGGTGCTGAGTGGCACACAGGGAGTCTGGGTTTCCTCTTCTGTGATGCTTACTGAGCACCTGGGCCCCCAGCTACCTGTCTCTGGGTCCAGACTGCCCACCCAGGCCAGCCTGGGTCTGCCCCAGGCCGTGGGCATGGGGCCAGGCACGGGGATGTTTGGCCTGTGCCCTGCTGGCTGGGTCATCCCTCCTGGCTTCCCTCTGGGAGTTGAGTGACAGGAGGGTGGGACCCGGATGTAGCCCTGAGGCCTAACAGGCTGAGCATGGATGGGAACAGAACCCCCTTTGTGGTGCTGGCTTCCCCTAGATGTGGGGCACCCAGATGATGGGGGCTATGGGGATTCCACTTATCTCAGGGGATCCTCTACCTGGCTATCTCCACTCTGCCGCAAGTAACACTTGTGACTCTTCTTTGCCCACCCTGCCTTGGGTCCCTGATTGTCTGGGTGGGGGAGGGGCTGGGGCTGCTGGCAGAGGGGGCAGAAGGGGGAGCGGAAGCTGAGGGGGTGAGGGAGTGGCTGACTCTGAGTATCCTGTTGACCCCAGTTTCCTCTGCCCCCAGCTCAAATGCTCCTCCCTCCCTCTTCATCAAGCCTTAACTCCTTCCTATCTAGGTGGGGGACCCCAGCCAGGGCACCCCCACCAGGGCTTTGAATCAGACTTGTGCATGCATGCACCCATCCGATGGTGTTCAAAGTGGGGTACTACCCCCAGGACGGGAGGGAGGGAGCTGGTGGGGGTGCTGAGCCACCCCGGTCCAGGTTCTGGGGTCATGGAGGGGGCAGTGGGGCAGGGTACCTAGGCACAGCGACCTGGGTCTCTAACTGCTGCATCCCCTCTGGTCCCCAGCCATCGAGACCCAGAGCAGCAGTTCCGAGGAGATCGTGCCCAGCCCTCCCTCGCCACCACCCCTTCCCCGAATCTACAAGCCCTGCTTCGTCTGCCAGGACAAGTCCTCAGGCTACCACTATGGCGTCAGCGCTTGTGAGGGCTGCAAGGTGAGTGCCGGGGTCCCCGGAGGACCATCTTGGTCAGACAGCGGGACCTCCCTGCTGCTCAGCCTGTGTGCGTGCTGTCTGAGGTGAGGGGTCCCTAGCCGAGGCTCCGTCTAGCTGGGAGTTGGCAGCAGCCCCGGGGAGGACACCTGCTCGCCAGCCTCCTCCGTGATGGGCAGGGCTCCCCAAGGCCTCGGCGCCTCTCCTGGTCTCCATCCTGTAGCCAGCAGGGCAGCTGCACCCGCCCTGCCACCGCTGCCCAGGTTGCCATGGTGAGCTGGCCTCGGTGGAGCCTGGCCGGGGACCTGGGAGGCCTGCCCTCTGCAGCCCTGTCTGAGCCTCTCTGTGGCAGACTGGCATGAGGCGGTTAGAGCAGGTGCCCTGCCCTAGCCTTACCTTCTGGTGCCCAGGCCGTGGGCTGGGGGGCACAGGCGTGGCTGTATCTTCCCAGTGGCTCTGGCCTGGGTGACCCCTTGGCCTCTCCCCAGGGCCCTGAGCCTCTGCACGGGATTCTTCCTCTGGGGGCTGGGGCCCACGTGCTGCCCAGCTTGGCCAGGAGTGGTGGCGTACACCTGTGATCCCAGCTGCACAGGCACAGACCCTGTCTCAAAATGACCAAAAAAGGAGGGGGGGTTAGCTCAGTGGCGTAAGTGCCTGCTTGGCAAACTGGAGGTTGTGAGTTTGATCCTTGACGCCAAAAAAAAAAAGATACAGTGAAAGGGGGCGGAGAAGGGAGCCCAGTGCCCTGAGGTCAGTCCTCAGTGTCACCGCCAAAAAAGCTGCCCGGCTTCCCGGCCTGGACTCTGGGCCAGCCCTCAGCCTGGAGCAGCGTCCGCGCACAGGCCCTGCCTGCTCACTCCTGCTTTTCCCCATGGCTGGCTGGCTGTCTCTCTGTCTGTCTCTTGGGGTCAGGTCTCCCCAGTTGGGTCCTTGCACCTCTGCGTGGTCAGCGCCTGGCTCCTGAGCGTGTGTGAGGCTGTGTGTGCCCCTTTCTCGGCCTTTCCTGCCTCCCAGGGCCAGGGCGGTGGGTTCCAGGTTCTGCATCCCACGTGTCTGGCCCCAGGTGTCCCTGTGCTGACCCCTTAGCCTGGCTGACGACGTCCCTGGAAGAGAGGACCTGGGGGAGCCAGGAGGCAGGTGTGGGCTCCGCACAGAGCTCCTGAGGGCAGTCACTGCTGGGCGGGTGGCGCCTGACTCCCTCCCCCACGCCCAGGGCTTCTTCCGGCGCAGCATCCAGAAGAACATGGTGTACACTTGTCACCGGGACAAGAACTGCATCATCAACAAGGTGACGCGGAACCGCTGCCAGTACTGCCGGCTGCAGAAGTGCTTCGAAGTGGGCATGTCCAAGGAGTGTGAGTGGCTCGGGGCGGCGGTGGGCCGCATGTGGCTGGCCGTGCGCCTGCGTGTGGGTCCCTGCTGCAGCGTGGCGTGCTCGGCACCCACCATTTCGTTTGCATGCCCGGCTGTGTGGGTGCACCTCTGCACCCCGCGGCTATCGTCAGGGCTGTTTGGCTTTGCAGCGGGGCTGGGAGCCTCTTTAGGGACAAGACCTGAACCCAGGGCGGGCACCCTGCACAAGCATCCGGAAGTCATTGTCTGAGGAAGCCTGTGGCCGGGCAGCCCGAGAGACTGGGGCTCCTGGGCACTCAGGGGCGGGGTGTCCCCATAGGGCCCAGCTGCAGCTGGCCCAGGGAGGGCAGGGAGGGCCGGACAGGGAGACCCTCTTGTGTTGAATCATGGGTGTTGCCATGGTGACCGGTGATTGATGATGTCAGAGATAAATGACGCTGACAGACGCCTCCTTGTCTGCGTGGCCGTTGCCATGGAGCCTGAGCCTTGGGGGATGCAGTGGGGGCGGGGGCTGCAGGACCCCCCCAGGCCTTTGTGGGGAGGAGGGAAGTGGAGGGGAAGTGGGGAGGGTGTTGGGGGAGCTGGCTCTGTGGTCCGCAGGAAGGGACGAGGGGGACCTGTGAGTGTTGACACCTGGCGTGGGGGAGATGGGGGAGCCGCCCTGAGCCTTGGGACGGGCAGAAGGGGTGGCTGCTTGGGGCCTGCAGGCGGGGACCTGGGCTGAAGGGCCCGCACCTCCTCCCTGCGGGCCGCCTTGCCTTCCGCTCTTTGCACTGCAGAAGGACCAGGGTGGGGACACCCTCTCCACTCCAACCATGGCCCCCCTTCCCCTCTCCGCTGCTCAGTGCCCTGGAGCTGAGCAGCTGCCATTTCAATAGAATTAAAGCTTCCGAATGATAAACGTCTTGTCACAGCTGCAATTTTCTCTTCCCAAATTATCCCCCCACTCTCCTGCTCCCTCTCCCTCCTCTCCCCTGCACTTTATTGAATTTGCAGAATCGACATGAGTGATCTCCAAATTATGCCAGGCCCCCCCCAGCCCCCGGCCCCACCCCCACACTCCCGCCCGCCCTCGGCAGCGGCGCCCACCGGCCCTGAGTGATTGTGTGTCTGGGATAATCGGCTGGTAACGACCTGGCGCTTCTTTAAAGCCGAATGGAGTGTGCGGCTCAGCGCCCCCGGCGATTTGTCAGCTCCCCGGCTAATGGGCCGAGATTCTCCTCCACTGCCCCCCACTCTGGGCTGGGGAGCCCCACTCCTCCTGTGGCCGCCGCTGGCTGCCCCAGGAGCTGCTCGGAGTGGGTCCCAGGTACCCCAGGAGGGGGCGGGGACGGCAGCGGGTCCTTCCTGCTGGGCCCACAGTGGGGACGAGGAGGGAGGTGGCACTGCAGGTGCCCCTCCCTGATGCCATTCACGGGTTCCTTGTGCAGGGCCAGCATGGTGCTCAGGGGTCCTTGGGTGGGCTTCGGGGTGTGGGTCAGGTGGACTTGGAGGGCCAGGCCGTGAGTCTTCGCCAGCCTGTGCGTGTGCGTGTGTGCCTGTGACCTCCTGAGCAGCTGGCCGCTGACCCGTGGGACCTGCTCAGGCCAGGCCTGACCTGGACCTGGGGTGGACGCTGTGGCTGCCACTCCCTGATCGCTTGCCCCCTGCCTGTGTCCCCCACAGCGGTGAGGAACGACCGAAACAAGAAAAAGAAGGAGGCACCCAAGCCCGAGAGCTCAGAGAGCTGCGCACTGACGCCTGAGGTCGGGGAGCTGATCGAGAAGGTGCGCAGAGCGCACCAGGAGACCTTCCCGGCCCTCTGCCAGCTGGGCAAATACACTACGGTACGGCTCCCGCCCCGGGGCCGGGGCTGGGGGGGGGGCGCGGGCAAGGCCCTCACTGTCCCGCCCCCCAGAACAACAGCTCCGAGCAGCGCGTGTCCCTGGACATCGACCTGTGGGACAAGTTCAGCGAGCTGTCCACCAAATGCATCATCAAGACCGTGGAGTTCGCCAAGCAGCTACCCGGCTTCACCACCCTCACCATCGCCGACCAGATCACGCTCCTGAAGGCTGCCTGCCTGGACATCCTGGTGCGCGCCCTGCCGCCCGCCTGGCCTGTCTTCTGCGCCGTCCGGCAGCCCTTTGTGCTGGGCTGTGCACACGTCCACCCGGCTTCCCGCCCACCCCAGTCCAGACCCTATCAGAGTCACGTGGCCAGTTCACTGGCCAGTCCCGAGCTGGGGTGGGCTGGGCAGGGGCTCCCCATTCCCCGTCCTGACACCTTCCTCGGGTGCGGTCTGGATGACAGACACAGGTCACATAAATGAGGGGCGCAGGGCTGGCCTCTGCCTGGTGAGGGAGCCCTGGCAGTGGGGGCTGCAGGGATAGTGTCCCTGAGTGGCCCCGAGGGCCACTGCAGAAGGAACACGGAGTCAGCGGCAGGCAGTGGGCTTGCTGGAGTCAGGACGGCAGGCGTGAGAGGGGCCGCCAGGGTCCCTGCCATCCACGCACCAGCTTGGGCCCCCACTGCCTCCCAGACCCTTCCCCAGGGGAGCTGGGTTGGGTGTCGGGGGCAGCCATGGGGTTGGGGAGCCTCGGGCAGGACGCCTTTATAGAGCCCCTGTACTCCCTGCCTCCCAGACGCTGGTCTCCCCAGAATTCCCCGCCTGGACTCAGGGTGACCTAGATGTGCACTGTGTGCAGGGCTGTTGCCCACGTGACTGGTTAATTACAGCCACACTCAGCCCAGCGGTGCCAGCACTTTGGGCCGCTGGGGCTGGCGGACCCTCTGTCACCTCTGGGGTCCCATCCATGGCCAGCGGGTCCCCTGGCAGGGGATATGGGCCTAGGCACAGGCTGGGAGGGTGAGGGGCCGTGCCCTGAGCCTCGCCCTCCGCCCCCAGATCCTGCGGATCTGCACACGGTACACACCGGAGCAGGACACCATGACCTTCTCCGATGGGCTGACCCTGAACCGGACCCAGATGCACAACGCTGGCTTCGGCCCCCTCACCGACCTGGTCTTTGCCTTCGCCAACCAGCTGCTGCCCCTGGAGATGGATGATGCGGAGACCGGGCTGCTCAGTGCCATCTGCCTCATCTGTGGAGGTGGGCGGGGCCGGGAGAAGCCAGGTGGCACCTGTGTGTTCTGGCAGGAAGGCGGGGACAGGTCAGAACTTGGGCTCCCCGTCTCTGAGGGGCGCTCAGCAGGGCCAGGAGGGTCAGATGCGCATGCTGGAGCCCTGACCTTAGGTGACCTTGGGCAGTCTCCTGAACACGTCACAGGCTCTCTGCCCAGTGGGAGCACAGTCTGTGCTTCATTACACTGCGTTAACATTACCTCAGGTAATGTTCGTCCGTTGTTCTTATGTTTCGCTGTTCTCATTTTGGAGTTTTGTGAGGGTCTTACTGTGTAGTCCAGGCCGGCCTTGAACCCATGTACTACAGGCTGGCCTTGATCTCATGGTGATCCTTCTGCCTCAGCCTCCCGATTGCTGGGATGACAAGGCACATGCCACCACGCCGGGGCGTCTGTTGTTAGGATTTTATTGCAATTTGTACCTTGTCACCCAGGTGTCCTGAACCGCGATGGGTGGGAGTGGGCAGCCCGATGGAATCCTCCCTCTGCATGCTGGGGGATCCCAGCCCCACAGGCTGTGGGGGCCGCTGAGGCAGCCTCAGCTTCTACCTTTTGTGCTTAAATCCTCGGTCTGCACCAGGCACACCCTCCCTGCCCTCCCGGCCGGTGCACGCGCGCCCCCCGGTGGCCGCAGCCGGCAGTGCAGCTGAGCTGTGTCCCCGGCTCTCCCAGACCGGCAGGACCTGGAGCAGCCGGAGCGCGTGGACCTGCTGCAGGAGCCGCTGCTGGAAGCCCTGAAGGTCTACGTGCGGAAGCGCAGGCCCAGCCGCCCCCACATGTTCCCCAAGATGCTCATGAAGATCACCGACCTGCGCAGCATCAGCGCCAAGGGTGAGCCGGCCCTGCCAGGCCCTGACGATGGCCTGCCTGTCGAGACCCACCCTGTCTCCTCTGTGCCTTGGCGCGGCGGTTCAGGGAACAGGGAGCGGTCACTTAGCGTTCCGAGCCTGAGTTCCCCACTTCTGGAGTTCATTTATTCTCGCTGTGGAGCCCAAGCTGGCTTGGAACTCACGGCGATCCTCCTGCTTCAGCCTCTCAAATCTGGGGTCCCAGGCGTGTGGCACCATGGGCGGCACAGTGATAGTAAAATTTAGAGGCTTTGCTCCCTGCCCCAAGCCCTTGGACTCGCGGGTCAGGAGCGCCCCGCCCCCGCGGCGGCACCCTGACCCCGGCCCTCGCCCCACCCGGCAGGCGCCGAGCGCGTGATCACGCTGAAGATGGAGATCCCGGGCTCCATGCCGCCGCTCATCCAGGAGATGCTGGAGAACTCCGAGGGCTTGGACACTCTGAGCGGACAGCCGGGGGGCGGCGGGCGGGACGGGGGTGGCCTGGCCGCCCCGCCGGGCAGTTGTAGCCCCAGCCTCAGCCCCAGCTCCAACAGAAGCAGCCCGGTCACCCACTCGCCGTGACCTTGACCGTGACCTTGACCACGGTGCCGCCCGGACGCAGCCCTGGCCCCCAGCTCCAGTGTGCTCTGTCTCCCACTGACTGCACCCCCCCTTGCCCTCGCCCGGACCCGCTGTCCGCCCAGACGGACCTGGGACCTTCCGGTGACGGTGACGGCAGGGAGGCGGCCGGGGTCCGCCCGCAGCAATGGTGACAGTGACAACGGGGGACCGGAGGGACCCCGCCCGCAGCGCCCACCTTCAGCACCAGCAGGTGCGGGGTCTGGCTCCTGGCCCGAACTCACAAGCCATCCGCTCCCCGCTGGGGACCCCCCCTTGGTTGGTGACAGAGGGGTGGCCGGGCTGGGGGTCCCCCTGTACATACTCTGCCGTACCAACCCCCAGGTATTAATTCTCGCTGGTTTTGTTTTTAATTTTTTTTGGTTTTGATTTTTTAAATAAGAATTTTCATTTTAAGCACATTTATACTGAAGGAATCCGTGCTGTGTATTGGGGAGAGCTGGGGGTGGCCCTGGGGGGTGGAGGGGCGCCACAGGGCTCCGTCCCCTCGCTGTCCCCGCACCCCGCACCCCCGCAGCCGCGCCTCCTCGGTTCTCTTTAATACTGTGAAGTACTCACTTCGGAGGCCTGAGACCCCTCCTGCCTGGAGCCCCAGCCCCCTCTGCCTGCCGCCGGTGTGGACGTCTCCCAAGTCGCCTCTGCCCACAAGCGTGGGTGGGACAGACTCGGGACTGCAGAGCATCGGAGGGGTCTGGCCAGGGGGCCCCAGGTGTCCAGCCCCCAGCCTCACAGCCACCAGCACCCCACGGGGCCCAGACACACGCACGCACGCACGCGCACACACGCACTGTGGACAGCAGGCGGCCCACACGGCCAGCCGAGCCCTGTCTCCCTGGCCTCGCCCCCCCACTCGTGCCCCCTCCTTGCCCCGCAGGCCGGGCCTGGAGGCCCCTCCCCCCTGCACCCTGCACCGGCCGGGGGGCGCTGGCTCCGGTCTCCCAGCCCGGAGCCCCCGCGGTACACCTGTTACTGTTGGACTTTCCACTGAGATCTACTGGATAAAGAATAAAGTTCTATTTATTCTACCGCCTGGCCTGCCTCTGCCTCGGGGCTGCTCTCGGGTCTGCCTGGGGCCTGGGTGGGGGCTGCCCAGGAGACTGGGGAAGGATGGCGGCCTGCGCACACCTGCCTGGCTGAGACCTCTGAGTCCTTGGTACTTGGGGAGTCAGAGGCTGAACTTGGGGTGCACGGGCCTAGGGTCAGGCTCCTCGCGATGGGGTGAGCCCGGGAGATCGCAATGCTGCCAGCCTCTGGGGAGGTAGAGTTGCACGGTTGCACACTGCACAAAGCGCCTAGCGTAGACGGGGCCGCGTCCTTGCCCCGGTCACAGTGCAGCGGGCAACCCGGAAGCGGCTCAGTCGTCAGGGGCTGGTGGGACGAGGTGGGGGGGCCAAGGGTTGCCGTGCTATTGCGGCTTCCCCCACCAGGGGGCAGCAGCTCCTCGCTTACCTACCTGGCGCGGAGGAACCCTGCGAAGGTGCGTGCCGCTGCGCACACCCCGTACCTGTGCTGCGCAGCGCAAGGAGAATTTAACGCCGTCGCCCGCGCGCCAGCGTGAACAACCAGTGTGCTGCGGCGCGGGTCTGTGATCCCAGCCCTGGAGAGGCTGAGGCGGGCGATCCTCGAGAGCTCAAGGACATTCTGTGCTAGGCCAGGCTGAACCAGAGCAGGATTTTGTCTCAGAAAACAAAACTAAAGCGGGCGTGGTGGCGCACGCCTGTAATCCCAGCTCTCGGGAGGCTGAGGTAGGAGGATCCCTGCGAGGTCAGTTTGGGCTACAATGTGAGTTCAAGGCCAGCCTGAACTGCATACCGAGACCCTGTCTCACCTCCCCTCTTAAAACAAAAACAAAAACAACCAAAAACAGTAAGAAATGTGCTCGCACAACCGTCTTACAGGGAAAGAACGAGAGCAGAGCTGTGGTGCTGTTTCAGTACGTTAATATGCGCATTAGTATTCGTGCTATTTCTGTGGTACTAGGGTAAGTGCTGTACCACCGAGCTACACCCCCTTCTATTTTTTATATTGAGATGAGTCTTGTTAAATTGTCCAGGCTGGTCTGGAGCTTGTTATCCTCCTGCTTCAGTCCCTAGGAGTTGAGATTACCAGTGTGTAGCCCTCCCTGGTTCCAGCAGTTTTTATTTGATTCTTAGTAGTAGTATTTTTGAGACAAAGCAGTTCAGGCTGGGCTTGAACTCACTGTAGCCCAGGCTGCCCTGGAACTCAGAGGGGTCCTCCTGCCTCAGCCTCCCAAGTACTGGGATGACAGGCGTGTACCACCACACCCAGCTCCAGAGATTTTTACAAAGGACATTGGAATTGAAGAGAAGGCCAGGAGGACCGGGGATTTAGCTCAGCGGCATAAGCACCTGCTTTGCAAGCATGAAGTCATGAGTTCGATCCCAGTACCGCAAAAAAAAAAAGGCCAGGAGGGCTCTGCACAAGTCGCCAGGAACCAGGGGCATGTGTGGGTGGGTGCTGAGCCAGGGCCAGGGGTCCTGGGAGTCCTGGAGGTGGGGGTGGGCTCAGATCTCCACGGGATTCAGGAGCAGGACTTGGTCACTGGCCGACGGAGTGAAGGGCTGGAATGGGGCTTTGGGGGCTATGACCGAGGCGGTGGGCGCCTACCAGGTGCCTTGAGGGTGGGACACTCAGACCAGAGGAGGGGACACTTAGGGTGCAGTAGGTGGCCAACGCGCCTGGTGAGTTGTGGAGAGTGGGCTGCGGTGAGGTGCAGGTAGCCTCGGGGTGGAGCAGTCAGCATCGGGCCCAAACAACTAGAGAAGCTGGGGTCACCTCTGACTGCTTTTTACCCCGCCCTGTTGCTCACTGTGGCCACCCCAGCTCCTTGTTGGCTTCCACATGTTTTTGCCACAGGCCGTTTGCATCTGCCAAGCCCCTGCACTCAGATGCTGTGCTGCAGGCAGCTTCGTAGCTCCCCCTCTCAGGGGCTTCACTCTTTCCCCTTCTGACTGCCACCTGCTGTGTATTCTGTGTCTGCTCATTGATGTCACTGCAGCCTGACATCTAGCAGCCCCAGGGGGCGCCCAGAGCTCCTCCAAGTGGAAAAGCCCTTGAAACAAAGCTCATGCCAGCCCTGGGAGCCTCCGACCCTTTGACAAAGAACACTTGTTTTTTTTGTACTGGGGATCGAACTCACAACCTTGCACTAGCCAGGGAGGCACTTAAGCCACTGAGCTAAATCCCCTGCCCTAAAGAACGCTTTTTAATATCAACCATGGGCTGAAACGACACCAGTCTAGATATTCCACAGTGAAGGAAACAGAACACCAACATCCATTTCCCGTTTCCTTTGGCTCTGTCCTCATGGCTCACAGGTGTCGGCATCACACATCCTTGGACACTGACCTCCAACACCTGGCACACAGTATGTGCCCAGCAGTGTTTGTTGACTCAATACTTCCAAGGCATGATATACAATGAACAGCACCAGCGAGACACAAGAGGTCCCTGCTGGGCATGGGCCTGAGGAGTCCCAGGCCTCGATGGCTTTTACCAAGTGCCTCCTCGGGCCACCGACAGAGAGAAGGTGCTGTCCCCAGCAGCAGCAGTGGTCTTCCTGGGGACACCTGGCTTGGGGTGCGGGCCCTCAGGGATGGCCTCTCCTAAAGCTGGTTGTTTCTCCAAAATGGGCCCAAAAGCAGCAGACAGAACTCTGGAGGCTGAGGCAGGAAAATACCTTGCAAGTTCAGGGCCGGCCTGAACTACCTAAGAGAGGCCTGTGTCAAAAACTGAAAACCAAAACCAGAAAGAAACAGACCAACGCGTCGGGTGGGCAGCGGGCAGGCAGCAGCTGGCGGAGCTGGGGCGGCAGGGAGGGCGACTGCCCAGGCCACGCCCAGCACCCCGGGCTGCAGAGGCGCAGGCGGAATCCTCAGGTAGGGTCGGGAGCCTGGAGGCAGGGGCAGCAGGAGGCACCGGCAGGAGCAGGGGACAAGAACACGAGGGCACGGGAGGCCACCTCTGATGGAGCGCTGGGGTGCGGTGACAGGGCCGCTGGGCCTGCCACTTGACCGGGGGTGAGCTTGCCCAGGGGGACCCAGCCGTGGCTGCCGGGGATCAGTGGGGGCAGAGGTGGACAGAGGGCTCTGGCGGCCACAGGTAGCTTTGAACGCAGGTCAAAGGCAGCCAGGAGCCGGTTTGTTTGGGGGGCTCCTGAGCACGTCACAGTAGGGCCAGCCGTGGGGAGAGGGGAGGACGGAGCCCACCGCCCGCCCCAAGGCCTCGGCTGCTGGGTGGAGAACAGCACTGCGCCTGCGTGCCGGGCGCCTCCCTCCCGCTCATTTTCTCCCCCTGGGGGGGGCCTTCCAGCCGCGCAGCCGGGTGCACACGGACACGTGCACACACGGACCTCCCCACCGTGTGCACGTCTGCATGCACCGGGTAGACACAGGTGTGCAGTTACACTCAGGTGTGGAGTCCCGGCGTAATGCACGTGTGCAAGTGTCCACAACACAGTCACGCACGCACTCACGCACAGGCTCACAAGGATGGACCTACGCACTTGTGGGCGCACATGACTCACGCAGGACAGTGTCAGTGTGCACAGCTCCCCGAGGCGCATGCGCACAGGTACGGGTGTGCACACGCACGCGGGCGCCACCACGGGCTTTCGTGGCCATGCATACGCAGCTCCCCACGCGTCCACGCTCACGGGGGTGCGGGCTCACAGGGCCAGCGCGGAAGCCCTGCCCCCCCCGGACTACGGCATCGCCTGGCGCCACCGCGGGCTTCGTCCCTGGCCGCTCAGCCCGCTACCCGCGTGCGTCCTGGGCGCCTCCTCGGGCTCCGGGCAGGGGCGACCCCACCGGGCCACCCCTGCCACTTCCGCCGCGCGCGCGTTCTTGCCTCAGGCACCGTCTGGGGATTGAACTCCCTCGTCCCTTCGCGTGTGGAGCCCCGGGTTGGTGTCGCCGCTAGATGGCCAGGTCGCGGCGCGCAGGGGCCAGGGACGCCTTGCTGCGGGCGCTGCCGGTGTCGCCGTCGGCGTTGGCGTCTGGGGCGCTGTTTGCGTAGGCGGGAGGGGCGTCGGGGTCCGGGTCGGGGTCGGGGTCCGGGTCGCGGCGGGAACCCGGGCTCCTCGTCGCCCGGGGCGGGGGCGGCGGCGGCGGCGGCGGCGGGAGCAGCTTGCGCGCCCCCTCCAGGTCGCCGTCCCCGGCGCGCGCGCGCCCCTTCCACAGCAGGTGGCCCAGCTCGGCCACGCTGAGCAGCGCGGACAGCAGCCCCACGGCGAAGTAGAAGAGCACGAACACCGTCTTCTCCGTGGGGCGGCTCACGAAGCAGTCGACCGTGTGCGGGCAGGGCGCGCCGCTGCAGGCGAAGCGCGGCGCCACGCGGAAGCCGTAGAGCAGCGCCTGGCCGCCCAGGGAGGCCACCTCGGCGCCCAGGCGCAGCGCCACGCTCAGCAGGTAGCAGCGGCGCGCGCGGCGGGCCAGGGGCCCGGACGGCCCCAGGGGCCCCGTGGCCGTGGCCGCGGCCGCCACACCGCCCGCGCGCTTGCCAGCCTGGTGCCGGGCGTAGATGCCGAACAGCACGGGCGGCGCCGACAGCAGCAGGATGTGGAAGAGCCAGAAGCGGTAGTGCGACACCGGGAAGGCGCGGTCGTAGCAGGTCTGGCGACAGCCGGGCTGCAGCGTGTTGCACACGAACTCCTCCTGCTCGTCCTCGAACACGGCGCCGCCCACCGTGGCCAGCACCAGGATGCGGAAGATCAGCATGACCACCAGCCACAGGCGGCCCAGCAGCGGCGACTGCAGCTGCACGGCGTCCAGCAGCGAGCCCAGGAAGGCCCACTCGGCCATGGCGCGGGGGGTGCTGGGGACGGGGTGGGGGGCGCGGTCAGGGGCTGCCGTCGGGGAGGCCTGGCCACGGGCTCGGGTCCCAGGGAAAGCGGGGTCCCAGGGAAAGCGGGGTCCCAGGGAAAGCGGGGTCCCTGCACCTCGGGGCGAGGAGCCCGAGAGAAGCCTGGAGCCCGCCCGAGCCCTTGGATCCTGACCTTGGGGCAGGACTTGGCCCCCCAAGAGACCCTTCTGCCCCCCATCTCCCGCTGTGTCTGAACCCAGGGTGGGCCCGTCCCCCTGCCCCCCTCCCGCAGCCCCCAGCAGGACCCCGACGCCCCCAGACCCGCACCAGACCCCACTCACCCTGGGCCAGGACTGGGCCTTCAGGGCGAAGCGTGGGAGCTGGGGCGCCGGCTGGGACCTGTCCCTAAGGGTCCCTCTTTCATTTTCCCTTTCGGGTTTGGAAGCAGCCAGGATGGAGGACAGGACAGGGTGGCTGAGGGGCGCGTGCTCCCCCGTCTCTTAAAGGGACAGAGGGGGCGACCCTGCTGGTGGCGGCCCCGCCCTCACCGGGCGCTGTTTCCATCCCTCCCTCTCCTGTCCCCACCTGAGCATGGGGACACGAGGACGCAGTCACGGGAGCCACTTCCTGTGTGGAGGGGACCAGGGAATCTGTGTCGGGGCTGGTGACGAGGTGGCCTCTCTGGGCCCTGCTTGCCAGGCCCCAGCTCTCCTGGGCCGGATGTCCTGACTGTAACCCGAGGAGGCCCAGCCAGTTGTCCCCAAGGTTTGATCCTCTGTCTCCACATTCATGCTGAGGCCCCGATTGTGTGACAGAAGACCCAGGAGGGCGCCTTGTGGAGAAACCCGGGGCGTGGGGGCCCGCTTTGGGCAACATGAGCTCTGAATTCCTTCCCGGTGTTTTGGTTTTTTGAAGAAGCGTCAGATGGTGTAGTCCAGGCTGGCCTTTAACTCTGGATCCTCCTGCCTCAGCCTCCTGAGTGCTGGGAAGGAGGAGTCCGATGGGGACTCGGCAAGGGGGTGTTTTGTCCCCCATCTTGCGCAGCCTCCAGTTAACCTGGGGCCCTGCTGGGCTGAGGCCGAGGTGGAGCCTGACAACCTACACTGTGCACGGCGGGAAACTGAGGCCAGAGGGTCCTGGCCTGCGCTGGCCTGGCTGGCATCCTGGGGGCGTCCGGGCCGGACTGTTCCTTGTCAGGGGCTGGCGCAGCACTGGAGGTGGGCGGGCCTGGCCAGAGGGGCAGGACGCATCCTCTGTCAGTCCCGGGGTCCCCCGCACTTTTCCACCAGTGGACGGGGACCCCGAGGTGTCCAGGAAGGGCTGGGAGCTGCGCCCGGCCCTGGGCCAGGCCGGAAGCTCTGGACCGAGCCCTGCAGGGCGCCACCCATCCTCTGGAGAGGTCCCTCAGGAGTGGCCAGGCAGGGGACGCGGCTCTGGACAGGGCCCAAAGGCCGTGGCCAAGCCCGGGTGGCAGGGGCTGGAAACAGGACGTGGAGGGAGGTGGACACCGCGGCCCGCCCTCCTGCCCGCCCCCAGTGCCCTGGCCTCTCCCTGCTGCTGTCCGGGACGCGGCCCTGTGGCCCGGCCGCGGCGCACAGCTGGACCCTCTGTCTCCCCCGCCGTCCACGTTACAGTTTATTATTGTCAGCACCAGGGCCGTGGCAGCCAACTCACCACCAGCCTGCTTTCACTGTTTATTTTGAGACACCATCTGGCCGGGCTCCCGCTTGCCACCCTCCTGCTCAGCCTCCGGGCGCTGCGGTGCGGTGCGGGGCGGAGCGGCATCACGCCTGGCTTTGGTTCTGCCTTTGGAGTGGGATTCTCGCGTGGTTGCTTGGGGGCCTCAGGTGCCACAGGCTGTGTCCCTTTCAGAGGCCTGGGTCCCCACGGGTTAGCACCGGGCGAGGCCTGGCGGGGACGCCGCAACCATGGGGGTGGGGAAGTTCGGAGCACAAGTCCTCTGGGGTGTCCTACCTACCGAGGACAACGCTCGTGGGAGGCTGAGGCAGGAGGATCGCCCTGAGCCTGAGGCCAGCCTGACGAGACCCGGGCTCAAACACAAAAACACAACCAGAGCCCTCTGTGTGACCATGGGGCAGCACAGGGACCCGAGGGCACCTTGCCTTCTGGGGGTGTCCCGTCAGCCCGCGCGATCCCGCACGTGGGAAGGGAGCACGCCTGTGACCTGTTCTGGTGTCGCTCCAGCTCCTCGGGTCAGACCTGGAATCCGCGTGTTACTTTTATGACCAGGAAAAAAAAAAGTCGTTTTCATTTTGAAGGAAAATATTTGCTATTTTTGTAAACTACTGGAAAAGTCCAAAAAAAGAAAACGAAAACCGCCCAGGTCGCATCCGGAGGGCAGCAGCTGATGCTCAGCTGTGACCCGCGAGGCTGGTGTGGCCAGTGGTGGGTGTCTCCGGCACTCCGGGAGGCTGAGGCAGGAGGGTCACAGGTCAAGGCTGGCTCGGGCAAGTTGGTGACACCCCGTTCTGTCCCGAGAGCTTCCGAGTCCGCAGTGGGTGGCCCCCGGATCTGGAATGCTCTCCGGTGGTGACAGGCTCTGGTGCGGATTTATTTTTCACCGTTCTTCCAAGTGGGGTCCATGACCCGGGGCGCTGAGGTCCCTTGGGAAGCCTTAGCCCTGGAGCCTTTCAGGTCCCACCCCAGCACCGTCCAATCAGAAGCTGTTTTACTGAGATCCCTGAACAATCTGAAGCTGGCATGGGGGTGCACACACCCTTCAGCCCAGCACTCAGGAGGCCGAGGTGTTCAGGGCCAGCCTGGGCTACACGGTGGGACTCTCAGGAATTTGTAAGCACCAGTTTGAGTAGGCGGTTTACGCTTGAGCGTTACACTGCACACTGGTTTCTCCCTACTTCACTGATGTGATTTATACCCATTGTGTTTGATGGGGGGGGGTCTTTCTTTTTGAGACAGGGTCTCGCTGTATAGCCTGGGCTGGCCTTGAACTCACAGCGACTCTGCCTCAGTCTACCAAGTGCTGGTGTTAGAGGCGTGCACCACCGTGCCAGCTTGGGAATCATTTTAGAAGTTACATATTTAAAGCTATTGACCACACTTGCTGGTGCACAGCTGTAACCCCAGGATTTGGGAGGCTGAGACAGGAAAACTTCAAGCATGAGTCCCACTGGGCAGCTTAATAATGTGTCTCAAAATAAGTGGTGAAGGGCTGGGATGTAGTTAGTCTGAAGGCCCTGGGTTTAATCCCCATGATTGCAAATAAAAACAAAACCAATTTAAATTAAAGGAGTGCAGAGGTGAGGAAGAATTTAGTAGCCATGTAAAAGTCCCAGGGAAAGTATTCATGGTGCTTAGCTGGGCATGGTGGCACATGACTGTCATCTCAGAACTCAGGAGGCCGAGCCATGGGGATCCCCGTGAGTTTGAGGCCAGCCTGGGCTACACAGTGATTTCAAGACCAGTCTGAACTTTTGCTTGTACAAAAACACCCAGAAAACATAATGACAGTTGTCCCTCGTTGAACCCCAGGACCAGCTCGGGCTGGCTCTGAGCCCATCCGTGAGCAGCCCGAAGAGGACTGAACACAAGGAAAAGGCGTAGTGCGGGGCATAGGAGAGGGCAAGTGCCAGCTGCAATGTTCAGAACTTTTTATTACAGTATAAAACTTGTGGGAGCGAGCTAAGACATAGTAAATATTTACAGAAACACTGAGAACATCACTGAAGGATGCGGGACGCTGCAGAAAGGTCTGAGCAAGGTTGGCGGGCAGCGCAGTGCTGCCCACTCAGCCCCAGAGGTCTGCTCTGGGCACCCACGGTGGCGCAGGCCCAGTCGGGTGGTCGTGCGGGCCTCCTGCCCCTGTGGTGAGGTCACACAGACACCGTCAAGGTGGCTTTCTGTAACCTCTGATGAATTTCAAAGGGTTGGAGCAATTTTTCATTGCTTAAGCAGAACTTCGGCACAGGAACGGGCTGCGCAGTTTATCCTAGAACTGTCGCGTTCTAGCTGATGGGGCCGATCACCACCCTCCTGCTGGTCTCCTGCTTAGAGGACACAGGGACAGAGGCACGGTGGACTTTAAGTCAAAGGGCTCCGCGCCGAGCCCGGCTGAGTTAGGAAAGGGCTTGTGCTGAAGTCACTGCAGAGCTGGCCGGTCTGGGAGAGAGATGAACATCATGTCTTAAAGATCAGAGAAGACACACACAACAGACAGGACGGACTAGGACGGCGCCCGTGGGGGCGCTCCAGCTCGAGGTCACTTGGGTTCCACCTCCCGAGGGTCCCTTGTCTTTTTTTGGACAACGGTGGTCCTGCTTTAAAAGATGCCTTCGCTAGCTGACCCCAGGGGGAGGAAACCAAGACCTCAGGTGACTCTCGGACCAGCCTGGGCTCAAGTCAAACCGTTCCGTAAAATCCCCAGCGCCGTTTAAAACAGATCGTCCTCGTCGGACTCTTCCAGGTACTTTATGGGCTTCCTGGCGCGCACGGATTTTGCCCGGGGGGTCACGGCCGACTGCAGGTCCAGGTGGAAGTCATCGCCCTCCGCCTTGGGTTTCTAAAGAGAGAAGCCGAGCACTAGGCACGGTGCGAAGGCCAGCGCGATTCCCACTCCTTTGTTCCCCACCACGCGGAGGGAGAAGAGCTCACAAGGAGACGCCAAGGCCAGGGCCGGTGCCCAGGGTTTCCAGCCGCCCACGGCATGCTCTAGGGCTGGCACTAGGGCTGGCACAGGCGGGCTGCAAGCTGCAAGCCCGTCTTCCATCTCAGAAAGGGCCAGGCGACAGCCCTGTGGCAGAGTGCCCTACCCGGGCTCAATCCCGGAAGCACCGCACCCCCAAAGAGCCGGAGGAGAAAATGGCGCACACATACCTTGCTGGCGGCTCCTTTAGAAGCAGTCTTCTCAAAATTGGAGTCGGAATCATCCGAGGTAGATGGCTTCCTTTTGCGCCGGCTCTTGGATTTGGGGTCAGGCTTCTGAGAGGCCTCGGGGTCCAAGGCTGGGTCCTTCTTGGCTCTCTTGGGTGCCGCCCTTTTCTTGGCCCCAGCAGTGGAGGCGGAAGACTGACCTGCGGGCCGAGGCGGGCAGCGTTAGGGTCCTCCGCTGTGGGAGTTTCTCACCATGCACTTTGCTTAGGGACTCGGTGACCAGGTACATTTGACTTGGGGAAAGGCAATCGGATAGAGCTGGAGACGCTCTGGGGAACCAAAGTCCTCTGAAGCACTCCATTTCTAAATGATGCTTTAAGACTGAACGTTTGCAACTGCTTAGAAGCCATTTCCTGGTCATGGAAATGAGCTAGGTAACGGCTGGAATTCGGAGGAACGTGCTCATTTCCAACTTCCTGACTGTTTTGTTACAAGATCTAAAAGAAATTGCTTCCGTTTGGAAACTGAGGCGGGGAAGCCGGAGGTCAGCCCTGTGTGCCCATCTCCGGGGCCAGGGTTACCTCTGGCCGCTGTCTTCTTTGAGGTCACGCTGTTCTCAGGTGGCGGCTTTGCAGCTTCGCTCTGGGCGGGGGAGCCGGCAGAAGGGCCCAGCGAAGGCGGCTCTCTGTCCTCCACGTCCTCTGCCTTGGGCCCAGCGACTGCAAAAGGCAGGGAGGACGGGGTGGGAGCCCACGTGAGAAGCCACACACTGCTGGTCCCTCCGGAGATTTCTGTGTGGACACTTTGTTTTGCAACATTCCCCCGCCACTGACACCCCTGTTCTCAGTTCCTTATCACAGGATCCTGATTCTCGGGGCTCTGGAGCTGGGCATGGTGTCTGTTCAGTGCCACAACTACAGTTAGCATTTTGGAAGTGGGACGTGTCCTGTCCAAGACTAAGCCTGACAGCTGTGGCACCCGAGCGCTCAGGAGAGCTGGGGTCATTGTCACAGTACCTGGGTACCGTGGCCAAGGTGAGAACCCACGGGAACCTGACTGCCCCAGTAAAAGCAGGTGTCTTACTATTTTTGTTAAATACATACCTGACACGGCGCTTTTCTGAGGTTTTGATTCTTTTTTAGTGAGTCTAGAAAAAAAAAAAACCCAACATCCTGACATCCAACTCTTAGTGTCAAACAAAGTCATATTAGCTACTATTAAAAAGAATCCTGATAAAATCTGTCTTAAAGACAGCAGAGATATGGCTCAGTGGCACAGCACCTGCCTGGTAAGGGCAAGGTGCTAAGTCCAATTTCTGGTACCAAAGAAAGAAAGAAAAAAGAAACTGGGTGTGCGGGCACACACCTGTCATCCCAGCACTCAGGAGGCTGAGGCAGGAGGATCATTGTGAGTTCAACGCCAGCCTGGGCTACACAGTGAGCTCAAGGCCAGCCTGAACTACATGGTGAGACTGTTTCAAAAAAAAAAAAAAAAAACCAAAAAAACCCCAAACCAACAACAACAACCACAAATCCATCTTTTTTTTTTTGGTACCGGGGATGGAACTCACGACCGTGCGCTTGCAGGGCAGGCGCTTATGCCACTGAGCTAAACCCCCGGCCCCACAAATCCATCTGAAAGCCACTTACTTTGGGAGACTTTTGGCCTTGGGAGGACTAGTGTCTAATGGAACAAAATCATCATCAGTTTTTTCATCAAAATCTGAGAAATCTTCATCTGAATCCAAATCCATGGTGAATTTGGTGTTTGCTGTTAAACACACACATATATAAGGGATCAGAGGGCAATAATCCCACTGATGTACACACTGACATAACACTTCATGAATACGTAAGCTTCCATCTAATCTCCTAAGAGATGTTTCCAGCAAATGTTTAGTATAATCTGCTACTTTAAGAAATAATTTCTATCAAGGCCCAGTCTGAGCTACCTGGAGAGACCCTGTCTCAAAAACCAATAAATAAACAAATGAAAGAAATAATGTCTAGCAGGGTGTGGGGGCACAACTTGTAATCTCAGCACTTCGGGAGGCTGAGGCAGGAGGATTGCTGTGAGTTCAAGAGCAGCCTGGGCTACAGTGAGCTCAGGGCCGGCCTGAACTGCATGGTGACTCTGTCTCCACAAAAAAAGTAATTTCCGGGATTAAGTGGCCTCCAGTCACTGGTTGCTCATCTTTCGGCGATGCCTAGCACGCTCTTCGGCTTCCTTACCTGCAGCTCTCGGCGGCTCTACTTCTCGGGACGGGACGTCAAAATCACTCTCAGTGCTACTCATATCCGATTCCGAGTCAGACCAGGGGTGTCTCTTCTTTCCTTTTTTGATAGGCTTAAATGGCAACGTGGTTTGTTTCTTTGCCTTGGCACCTAGAAGGGAGAGAGGACTTGATCCCCGCTGTACATCAGACTCGGCTTTCCTATCTGCTCATCCGCACTTCAGATATTCCCTGAGCACCGTGGTGCTGGGACTACAAGGACGAGAAGAAACGGCCCGGAGCCCCGCTCTCGGGGACACACAGCCCAGCCTGCGGCATCACAGTGTGTGCACGCAGAAGCCGGGTTCCTCTCACAAAGGGAAGCTTGGGAGCCTGCGAGTCCAATAGGAGTTAGCTGGTGCTGGGGACACGGGGGATGAAACACCTGAGGAGACAGTGCCCACAAAAGGCCTGGGGGGATGGCCTCACACTCGGGAGGCCAGGTCAGGGTCCTGCCTCTGTTCCGGAGAGCAGCCAGAGGGAGCGGCCACAGGAGCTTCGCTCACTGAGCCTCGGTGAGCTGGGAGGTAAGCCCTCACAGCCCCACTATCCCTGGAGCCAGGTCAATCCGCTGTCCCTACACGGCCCTCCCCACTTCCCCACCCCAGCTCAACAAAGCATGGACAGTTTCCTCTGCTTTCTGTCACTGTGCTTAAAGTGCTGTGGGTACCTGGTTCTCTCTTCTGCTTCTTTTCTAATCTTTGTTTCAAGCTCTCCACTTCCACACTGTCCTCTGCAGGGGCTCCTTCAGTATTTTCAGTCTAAAAGACAGCAAGACAAAGAGGTCGTATTCTGCCACCTTATTGGGAATAACAGTTAAATATACAAACATATATATGGTCAAAAAATATAGATACATGTGGCCAAAGACCGTTTCTTTTTTGGATTCTGCTCAAGAGCTCTGAATAGGCCTGGCATGGTGCATATCCTTGCAATCCCAGCAGCTGGGAGGCTGAAGCAGGAAGACTGCTGTGAGTTCAGGACCAGCCTGAACTGCACAGCAAGAGCCTGTCTCAAATAAATAAATAAATAAATAAATAAATAAATAAATAAATAGCTAGCGAGCTCTGAATAGAGGTACGTCTGTAATTTTTTTCAAGACAGTTAAACATTAAAAAAAAAAATCAGACGCTTAAGAAAGTTACTGCTAGATAAAGGATAAATTCCAAACCACAGGTTAGAAATGTAATTTGATTTTAAGGGTGCATATGCTTCAAGTATTTACGTGTAGTGTTTTCAAGAGTATCCACCTTAATTTTCTTCCTGATTTTCTTTTCTGCCTCTGCTTTCATCTCTGTGGTCACACGGGGGATGACTCTCATTCCTTTCGGAGAAGGCAGGATTTCAGCTGTGTGTGTCTTTTTCCCTTTTGCTTTTCCTCCTTTTCCCAAAAGTCCTACTTGTTCATCTTGTTTTTCTTTGGCTTCAACAGCCTACAAAAGGGTTAGAATTATGAAAGCAAGTTTAGAAGCTAATGAAAGCCTACAAGAGTAAAATGTAATAGCTAAACTGACTTAAGTTGGTCACATCCCAAAATAAATTTGTGATATGCTGTTCTCTAACCAAGCACATCATTCATGGTAAAGATGTGATTTTGAGGCATACTTTGAACAGTCAGGTAGAGACGCGAGATTGTTTTTTCAGTGGAATTCGATCAGGTTACTGTTTCTGCAGATAAAAAGGGAAATTGTGATCTAAGGATAAAATAGTACATATACATATTTAATCAATTGATTCCAAGGAATTGGACATCCACAGTGAATTGTAACACTATTAATTTGCATATTAAATTTAATTCATTGAATCAATTTTTTTTCTTATGTTGGAAAAAATGTTAATGAACAAGTGTTTTCAGGAGTTTTAGGTAACAGAGGGTCTCCTGAAACTTATGTGACTGGCCAGCCCTGACGGTAAAGTGGCTCTGTCCTCCTATGCAGACTCAGGGCCGAGTGGGTTCACGTCCAGGTTTAAGATTGCCTATGTTCTGCTAGTCTTTAAAGGGTCCTTTCTACTTGATTGTTAAAAAGTTGGTTCCTATCTTTCCTTTTTTTTCCCAAGCTGAGGCAGGAGGACTGAACATGTGAAGTCAGCCTAGGCAATTTACATCCTCCTTTCAAAACACAGTATAAAAATAAAAAAGGGACCCAAGGCTGGGTATACAGTCCAGAGGCGGAGCACCTCCAGGTCCCGTCCCCACTACCACAAACACAAAACAGAAATCAAACATCCTGGGCGGAGTGGTATTTTTTGGCATTCTAACCAGTATTTAATAATTGCCCTTTTACGTTATTTTGGAATGTACCCTCAGGCTTTCTGTATCCTGTGATCAGTGTTTAGGTTTTGCCCAGGAGGCCCATTGCTGGGACACACTCTCACCCGGGGAAGCCCTGAATGCGGGCGGGCGTTACCAGCTGCCTACCTCTAGCTCTTCAATGAAAGCAGCCAGGTCCTCCCTCCACAAATCGGACGGACTCTTCTTCTTTAGCGTGTCCAGCTCTTGCTCCTTTGGAAGATGGCCAGAATGCCGAGTCAGTGCACACAGAAGCAGCGTTTTGACGCGGCACAGGACCGTTTCCTTTCCCAGTGGAGCAGCACCCCTTGGGCAGGACCCACCTTTTCGTTCCTCTGTCTACACAGCTCGTCTTTCTTTTCCTTGGTCAGGTACCAGAGGGGCATGTCCAGGAGATAGTTGAAGGTTGGCCCGGTGTCTGCTGCAGAGTCACCCTTTGTGGTCTCCTTTTCACTGTCACTTTCTTCATTGTCTTCTTCGTCTGGAACCTAAAGCGCGGGGTGAGAACGCAGAATGTGGGGGGCTGTGAAAGGCAAACGCGGGCAGCCCGCAGTGAGCACCCTGAGACCACTGTACCTTCTGCTGGGCTTCTTTCCAGGCCTTCACAGGGTCGGAGTCATAGCCCCTCTGAATGAGAACCTTAATCAGTTCTTTTTTGGGTTTGTTTTCTATTAAAAAATGTAAACAGATAACGGCTTCACATAAGATTTCAGGAAATAGATAAGGTTTTACCACATTAGGTCAAAAAATTAAAACTACAGATCCAACTGTTTGGCATACATTTGTACATCCTGACTTAGAAAAGAATATTTCCTCTAAATCAGTAACAGAACTAAATTACAAGGCAGAAGTCACATCATAAATGAGGCTGTGGTCTAATCATAACTCTTAAAAGGATGAAGGAAACTAAAACCTTTTCATATATATATAGTTATCTGTATGCCCTCACTTGTGTTTCCTGTCCCATTCATTTTTCTTTTTTCTTTTCTTTGGAGACAGGGTCTTGTAGGTAGCCCAGGAGCATCTTGAACTCTTGGTGACCCACCTGCCCTGGCCTCCAGACACCGGCTGTTTTATTTCAGTGTCTGACTGGGCCAATTTTCAATTCACCCTCCCAAAGATTGACGCTGTCTTAACCGCGGTACTCCAGGACACATTCCTTCTCTCTTTGGGCGTGACCTGTCTCTCTTTCAGTGTTCAGTGCAGTTAATTTATCACACATAAGGGACAGTGAGTCACTTGCTACCAAAAGTTCTGGATACCAACGGTTACAGCTGAGAGCTAAAATGTCTCTCAAACCTTGCATGTGAGCACAGGTGACTGGATCATGAGGGCACCATGGACTAAGGTGTCAGGAGATGGGGTTGTGAGGAGATGGCAGTGGTGACCCGATGGCTGGTG
This sequence comes from Dolichotis patagonum, assembly GCA_004027295.1. Taxonomy (NCBI): domain Eukaryota; kingdom Metazoa; phylum Chordata; class Mammalia; order Rodentia; family Caviidae; genus Dolichotis; species Dolichotis patagonum. Next base: position 51,417 of record PVJX010003005.1, on the reverse strand, counting down.
CGGGGAAAGGCATATCCTAACCCCGCTCCCCCCCCCACCCCACTGTCATGGGTGAGCAGTGGTCCAGCGCTGCGCCCTTCTGGCTGCCGTTCCTGGCCTGCAGTCAGCTGCCCAGGGACAGAGCCCTCTCACACTGTGAGCCGGATAAGTCCCGCCCCTCCCTGTAGGTGTGGGTATTGGGTATTTTTTTGTCCCAGCGATGGGAAAGTGACCACCTGTCTTCAGTTCACTTGAAATTGACCACACATTTGGACACCCTGATATTTGTTCTTTAAGATAGTACAGCCCCTGGAATGTCCTTTTTCCTTCAAGCCATGTCCAGCACTCTGTTTCATTTTGCCTAAACAATACTTGTGAAATACGAAGGCTGATGTGCTGTGTGAGTTCTTTAAATATATATTGAAATAAACACATAATCATCAAGCTAAACGTGGAAGCCTTTGCTCACTAGGAATGTGTGTTGCTATGTTTTGGGACTTGCTATTCTAACTCATCAAAATGAGCTGTCTTTCTTGTTACCTTTTCTTCTCTCCTCCTCCTCCTCTTTTCTGGCCAGGTTGTGCTCTGGAGCCCAGGCTGACCCCAAACTCCCGAGGTGCTAGCATTATAGGCATGTGGCACCACACTGGCTGTGAGCTATTTCTTTTAACCATCTTTATACCCTGGCTTATGTCAAAACTCTTCTTCCTGGTCACCTAGCCTGTCAGTTAGTTCTTGTGGATTTCTTAAAAAAAAAAAAAAAATCTCTAAGACTTGACTTTTTCATGGGCACCAGGTTTACTTAGGATCGTCTTGCCATTTCCTCCTTGTCAGTTAGAGTCTTGTCCTATGATAAAGTCCTCCAGCTCTCTACTTTCCTGACTAAATGGCAAGCAAATCCTGACACATGGTCTGGGAGATGGGGCTGTAAATCAGTGGTATACTACATGCTTGGCGTGCACAAGGCTCTGGGTTCAATTTCTGGCACAATCTTGGAAAAGCTTTCTCTTTCAAAGTATAAATACCTCGTTAGATACTAAAGACATTCTTGTACAATCAGCCAGGTGAGCTGAATGGATTCTGTCCTCCCTCCCACCAGAAATGTTTTTTTTTTTTTTTTTGGTACCGGGGATCGAACTCATGACCTTGCGCTTGCCAGGCAGGCCCTTAAGCCACTGAGCTAAATCCCCGGCCCCCACCAGAAATGTTTAATGAAAGATTAGTATAGCTACATTTTTAGCACCCAGATTATCAAAACATTACCAATGATTATTTTGCCGTCTATTTTCTCCAGTATAAAGCGAGCTTGATTGTTCAATTTAGAGGATTCAGCACCAAGCATTCCTAGGAGCCATTCTTTTCTTAATCCATAGTATTTAAGCCTGAGTTCAAAGAAGTCTCTCAGGATGTCCAGCACTGTGTCGTATTTCTTTAAACAGCCTACGTGGTCAAAGAGCACCTGGAAGAGATTAGAGTTATGAGCTGGTGAGTTTAGTAAAATTTATAAAAACAGCCACAGAGGTCTCCTAAACTTGATACTAATCAGTACTCTAAGCCGGAGCGCGTCTCCCACATAGCCAGACGTACCATGGAGTTGCAGGTGAGACTGGTTTGGAGTTTGAAGACTTTGTGGAGGCCGGCTCTCTCTGCCTCTGCCAGTTTTTCTTCAGTCATCTTCACAACGAACTTGACGGTGGTGTCTGTGTGGTACTCCCTGTAGTCCGTGATGAGAGGCGGGGTCTTCTCAGTGCCATTCAACATGGGTTCTAGGACCTGCTCCTTGTACGTCTAAAGAGGCAGACAGTCTTTTTGTGTGGAGTCTCCTCAACAGTTAATAGCCATAGTGCAAAAGTCTTCCGAACACAAAATCAACTAAGACAGCCATAGTTACTTACCTGGGTCCATGTTCTGATGGGAAGCTCTAAGATTTCAATGGTTGTAGAATTCAGAATAGCTACTTCACCATTAATCACAAACTGATTCGGAGCCAGTTCTTCAATAGTACCCTTGAAGTTCTTATAACTTGGAAGCTATATTGGTATTTAAAAAAACAATGGAAGTAAAATGTTTTCTGCTATATGAGTGGCTAGCATAGTTAATCAAACTAATTTAATAAAAAAAGAATTAATCTTAAAAGTAAATGCATTTTGGGTTGGGGATATAGCTCAGTGGCAGGGACCTGCCCAGTAAGTACAAGGTCCTGAGTTTGATTTCTGGTATCCAAAAAAAAAGCAAGAAAAAGAAAAGGTAAATGCATTTTTAGAACATAGGACCAAATAAAAGAAAAACAAACTGAAAAACTGTTCTAAGTATGACCCAAAAGACAGGAATCACAGGTGTTTGTTATGACTTCCACTCATAGGTGGGGCTTTTGGGGTGGCTGCATCATGGGTGTGTGATAACTGAATGGTTTAGGATAATTGGGGTGATGGAGTTGAGTTATTGAAGAGGGAGCCCCACCGTGGCTGGGGGTGGCAGCAACCAAAGGGCCTGCAGCCTGGATGAAATGAAAAGAGAGAGGAAAGCTTGCTGCTTGCCGCCTTCTGCCTGTGACCAACTGTTTCTCCTCTCCCAGGCCGCTCCGCCATGCTGCCCTGTCTCAGAGCAGCTGACGATGGGCGGAACCCTCCACAAACAGTGAGTCTCCTGCTAACACCTTTAAAAACATTTAAAAGTAAGCCTCTTCTCCTTCCGCTGGGTCACGTTATTTGTTTCAGTAACAAGGGAGTAACTGAGATAGTGTTCAGCATCCTCTCCAGCCATACAGTCCGGTCCACTGGATCCGGGGGAAAACATGGTCCCTAACACACAGAACAGTTACCATTGGCAGAGGTTCTTCTCCATCCATTAAACGCCTGATGTTATTTACAACTTCGCGCACATCGAAGTTGGGGATCTTGCAGGACCAGCCGGTGCCGATGCCCTCGGCGCCATTCACCAGCACCATGGGGATGATGGGGATATACCACTCCGGCTCCACACGCTGGTTGTCATCGTACAAGAACTTCAGGGTATAGTTATCTTTTGGTGGAAACAACAATCGAGCCAAAGGGCTAAAGGGAACAACCAAAGGATGGCACTTTACGCAATGACAGAGCACACATTTTGGTAAGGGGTAGGGCTCTTAGCCTTGGAAGCCAATTTAAGTAGGCGTGAGCAGCGTATGTCTGTAGCCCTGGCTACTCAGAGGGCAGGAGAAGTGCTAGGGCCGAGGAACATTTTTTTTCTTTTTTTTTAAAGAGGAAAAAAAATAAAATTTCCAAACACAATAATTAGGGGGTAAAAATGGTCTATAGACTGTGTATTGTTATGTTCAAATCAGTTACTCGGAGTACAAGACATCTGCAATTAACTGTCCGAACGATGCTGGAGCCCAGGAATTCTGAGGCCCGCCTGGGCTACACAGAGAACCTGTCTCTTAAGGAAAAATAAAACACGCTAAGAAAAATCAAAGCCTTTCTGATAGGACTATATTTGAACCCTAACTCTAACCCTGGCTTTTTTTTCCTTTTTCTTCTTTTAGTACTAGAAATTGAACTTGCACTTACCACGCAGGCGCTTATGCCGCTGAGCTATATCTCTGCTCTCCAATATTTCATAGATCTAAATTCTACCTCAGGGTTTTCCCACCTTGGCACTCTTGGCATTCTGGGCGGGGTAATTCTTTTTGTTTGCTTGTTTTTTTTTTTTTTTTTTTTTTAGACAAATCTCACTATGTAGTTCATGCTGGCCTGGAACTTATGGGGACCCTGTCTCAGCCTTAAGATTGCTGGGATGACAGGTGTGCACCCCCATGCCAAGTGATGAGTCTTTGTTGTGGGGAGCTGACCTGTGTCCAGTAGGGTGTTCATGACAGCACCCCTGGCCTCTGACCCCTAGATGCCAGTATTCTCTAATAAATTTTGGTCTCACACTGCTTCAACACTGGAAATAGCAATCTCACTACAAATTGAAGGGCTACTCACCTGAGCATTGTGAAGATGTATCGAGGACTAGCAGAATCCTTGCCACCATGCAGCCTGGTGCCAAACTGACCAATGGGTTGCAAGAGGTTCAGATTATTGCTGCCCACAAAATTCTGAGCCAAATTGATTATGGTCATCATCAGTGACATCTGCGGGAGAAAAGATTCATTAATCTAAAATACCTATCTGTCATGATGACTAAGCCTCAGAACAAACATGCAAAGCTCTGTGAGGTTAGACATGTATGCTTTCTTTTCCCATATAAATGAATGGTGGAAGTGGCCCAAGTTTAGGGCTGTTGTCTTTCACTAATCTCTGTCAAATTCTACTAAACTCTGAAGGAAAAGTGCTTGTTCTTCGCTCGGGACAGTGACACATTTTCCTGTCTGTGTGACAGCGCTGGGCTTGTTTCTTTTACCATGCATCCATTTACTCTGCAGGGCGTGCTGAGCCTCTGGATAAGCTGTGACTAGGCCTGGAAGGTAGGGAACACATTTTGTACTTACTCTTATGCACCTGGTCAACAAAGCTACATCCCAACTGGTGGATGGTACAAGGCAAGAATTCTTTTTTTTTTTTTTGGTACCAGGGATTGAACCAATGACCTTGCACTTGCCAGGCAGGTGCTTAAGCCACTGAGCTAAATCCCCAGCCACAAGGCAAGAATTCAACAAACTAAAATTGGGTAAATACTTCCCAAGTCCTCACTCTATAGTGATTTAAAGCTGCAAATTGTACAACCATTGCATTTGAAATTTCCAGAAAATTGTAGGTGATGTTTATGTTTTGCTGTGGTTCTGGGGACTGAACTGAGGACCTCCACCCTGAGCTACCACCCCACTTCTTTTACTTTGCATTTTGAGGCGAGTTCTCACTAAGTCACTGAGATGACCACGCTGGGCTCTAATTTAGGATCTTCCTGACTCAGCCTCCCAGAGTGCTGGGGTTAGAGGTATAAGCCACCACATTTGACTGGCAGTGTAGTTCTTAGAAATGGTTATTAGCAAAAGTGAACATTTTGGGATGTATCCTTCTATGTATTTTGTGTTCAATATTCTGCCCTTTTCCCAGCTGGAAGTAGAAAAATGCACATTCTGCTGGGTTAGTGTAGCTTTATTTATGTCGCTGATTCTGTACACATATGCATTACAGCTTACCCCAAATTAACATAGACCCAAGTATGAGTATCATTGTAGGAATAATTTTTCTAAGACTAGAAGTGTTACAGTTTGATGTAACTTAATATTATTATTATTTTTTTGTCTTTTTGAGACAGGGTCTCTCTATGCAGTTCAGGCTGGCCTTGTAGCCCAGGCAGGTCTTGAACTCCTGCCTCAGCTTCTCGAGTGCTAGGATGACAGGAGTGCACCACCACGCCTGGCTCCAGTTCGATATAACTTATAATAAACTGTTCTCTACTGAAGCTTTTGCTTACTATGCTTGTACTACCATGGCTTCCGCTTGCATCAAGTGCACCTAGACCGTGTCTTTGCAGCTATTTGGCTACCCAGCGCTTCCCAAAAACACTGCAGCCTGTGCTCACCTCACCATGATGGTAAGAGGACATTTCTGCCACTGACCCAGCTAACTGGGCAACCTTCACCTCTCGCTTGTCATTCCGCTTGAAACAAGTAAACAAAACCTTTCTCTGCCCTGGTTTCAAACCTTTAAAATGAATGGAGAGAAAATGTCAGTAATCTTAATTTAACCATGTCTGATCGTCAGTTTCCATGTTATAAAACAGAGTAACAAACTGGAACTCACCATCCACCATCGATGGGATAGATCTCTCGTTATCAGAATTTGAGAACAGGATAAGTTCCTTGTTGATGAAGTCATTATATGTCAGATAAGTGGTAGTTTGCCCATACAAATAATCCTGAGGGAACCAAAGAAAGTATTACATGACCTGGTTTAAAATTAACTACTGGTCTTAAAAATGCTGAGCACAGCTGAGCACAGGAGTGGTAGGACACACCTGTAATCCTAGCACTCAGGAGGCTGAGGAAGCAGGACAGGACTGCTGTGAGTTCAAAACCAGCCTGTGCTACAGTGAGTTCAAGGCCAGCCAGAACCATACAGTGAGACCCTGTCTCAAAAAACCAAAAAATAAAACAAAACAAACAAGCCCCAGAAAACCAAAAACAATGCTGAGGACAAAAATAAAACAAATTTCTTAGAATTATCGTTACTTTTTAAAAATTTTATGAGAAAATAAAATGAAATTCATAACAAGGAGAAGGTAGCAGTAGTTAATATGTTGTGTATCATTAACTTCAAAACAGTTACTCTGAGTATGGACCAAAAAAAGATTCTCTTACAAAGAACAAATAGATAATAGCAGAAAACTTTTTTGTATTTTTGTTTTTTGAGATAAGGTCTCACTATGTAGTTCAGGCTGGGCTTGAATGCACTATATAGTTAGCCCAGGCTGGCCTCAAAATCATGGCAATCTTTCTGTCTCAGCCTCCCAAGTGCTTGAATTATAGGCATGCGATACCATGGTTGGCAAAATTTTCTTTCTAGCAAATAAAATTACCATTTCTATGATCCTTATGTTCCTCACAAATATAATTAGGCAGAAATATTTTATGGTTTTTTTTTTTTTTTTTTTTTGGTACCAGGGATTGAACTCGAGAACTCACACTTGGCAGGCAGGTGCTTATGCCGCTGAGCTAAATCTCTGGTGATATATTTTATGTTTTAAAGACAAAGCAAACTTAATTGCTGCATAGTTAGAAAAACTGTATTGTCTTTATAATTTTTTTCAGGTCCAATACACTTATGGAGCAGTGCAAATAAAAATATAAACACACATCACTTACCAATGGGGATACATTCTGAGAAGTGCAGTATTAGGCAATCTGGTCATGTGAACACCATAATGTAAATTTACACAAGCCCTAGATACATACATATACACTTACTCCTACATTTTATTTATATATATATATGTAATTTTAAAAAAAATTTTTTTTTCCATTCTTCTTTTGGAGACAGGGTCTTGCTCTGTATTTCAAGCTGGCCTTGAACTTACTATGTAGCCCAGGCTGGTCTTGAACTCATGGCGATCCTCCTGCCTCAGCTGCCTGAGTGCTGGGATTACAGCTGTGTGCTACCGTGCCCAGTATTTTAAATGCTATAACTTATTGCTTCTAGGACCATAAAAAAAAAAAATCAAGATGACATTAAATCAAGAACAAGAGAAAATAATGTCATCAAAAGTCTCAGTAAACGTTAGATGTGGGAGATTACTACTAGCATAGAAATGTAATGTTTTACAATATATATACATTTTTTTGCTCAGGATTTAGCTCAGTGGCACGCACCTGCCTAGCAAGCGTGAGGTCATGACTTTGATCCCCAGTACCAAAACAAGAAAAGAAAAAAAAAAAAAAAACCACTAGAAGTACAGTTGTTTTGTTCACACCAGAATCACTACAAACACCACAGGAGTAATTCTTGCCCTGACTTTATACTAGGTGATTTTTTTGCTTCACTATAACTTTATAGGAGCAGCGTTGCATATGTGATCCAGCACAAAGATAACACAATTAGACAGTGTGTAACTGTAGGTTTTTTTTTTTGGGTAATATTGGAGATTGAACCTAGGGAACTGTGCATGCCAGCTAAATGCTCTACCCCTGGACTATATCCTCAGCCCCAAAGTTATTTATTAAATATTTATTAACGTTTCCATAAATATTAACATTTATTAAATATTTATTAAGTAACATTAAATGTCTTACTGAAATAACTACTTAGTAAGTTTAATTTGGTATAATATAAATCCTATCTTGATGAAATAGCACATTTTGTGGGAAACATTTAAAGTTTTTACCTCAGGAAGACCGAGTAACTTCCGCTGTCTTCTGTTTTCCATGAAATGAGTTAACCACTCCTTTCGATCGTCTATCTGCTTTTTGCTAAAGGCCTAGAAATCAGAAGATGAAAAGATGTGACTGGTATTAACAGGTTCCAGAATATTTCTTCTATAAAAAACAACAAAATTCTTTTTTCCTAAAATATCTGGTTTTTGATATATATTTACTAGAAACACTGTGTTTGATAAAACACATGTAAAAATCTGAATGTTTCCATTGATAAACTAAAGTAGTGATTTAAAAAATTAGAATCTCTACAAAATATAGCTTAAACTTACTAAGCTAATGGCAGCATCATCTTCAGGCCCAGAATATTTAAACTGGATGCGATGTCTTTTCATATCTGCAAAGTATTCCTTGGCTTCCTTTGATGTGCTGGTGCCCAAACCTACAAACCCAAGAATACCAAGTCACCCATGCAGCCTTGTCCGGTGATATGTAAACTTGAGAACTTCCACACAGTTTTATTACAAACCTTTGTAATACTTGACTTTCCATTTTTTATAATTTGGAGTAGAACTCTTCCATTCTTCAAATTCAGGAAGGCTGTAGAATGCTAGTTCTTGCTTATTTTTAGACACCTGTGGTATAAAGAACATTGCTGTACCTTTGCATGTTGGGGTTCCCTGCCTGTCACCACATATTATGGGGGTATATTTATAGGCAGGTTTGTGGAGCAGGCTCTTAGAAAATTTATCTTAGTGTCTTATAAATTGATGTACCTTCACAATGGGAGTGATAAATTCTTCCAGGAAACGATGTTGTAGAAGAGAGGGCCAGTTGTGATGTATAAAATTAATCAGCAAGCCTTTGATATGGGAGCCATCTTGGTCCTAAAAAATATTTGAAAAGGCAAAGCACAAAACAATTGTTAGAATTCTTAAGGAGTTATGATTGAATTTCACAAGTTTTTTTTTTTTAAACAGAAAAACTAATACAAACAACAAAAATAGTAAGAACAACAAATACTTAATCTAAGTCAGTAGTTTAAAATATTTCCTAATAAATCTGACCTGGTCGGTCATAATCATTATTTTTCCATAACGAAGAGTCTTCAATGAATCTTCATCTTCATAGTTTTTCTTATATTGAAGACCCACAATCTTGATGATGTTATTAATTTCAGCATTTTCCATGATCTAGAATGAACACAAACCAAAAAGAGTAATGTTCTGTCTATAAATGTGAAAAAAATAAAGAAGAATAATGGGTAATGGCGTGTATTGGTTGCGGTTTCCTGAACTCTAGGATTTTGAATTATTAGTCTGCCATCTTTCCTTTCCTTTTCTTTCTTTTTCTTTCTTTCTTTCTTTCTTTCTTTCTTTCTTTCTTTCTTTCTTTCTTTCTTTCTTTCTTTTCATGGTTCTGGGACTTGAACACAGGTCCTGTTACTGAACTACAATCCCAGCCCTTTTACAAGTTCAAGATAAGGTCTTGTTAAATTTCTCAGACTGGATTTGAACTTGTGACCCTCCTGCTCACCCTCCTGAATAGCTGGGATTACAGGAGTGCGTTACCACACCTGTCTGTCTGTATTTTAATAAGGCTGAAAGGTCTGTTAAGATCTGCTACCAGTGCATACATCCTAACAGTTTACTTATTTCATGGTCCTTAGGGTCAAATTCACACATGTTCAGCACAATTTCTTAAAATAACAACAACCTGTCTAAGATATATTTCAAAACACTGAGGAAATGAAATACAAGCATGAAGTTCTACATCAAACTGGACTTAGATTCTAAACTGGGTTTGAAGTCCCACCTGTTTATGAGATGCTTCCCGGACATTGAGTATTTTTCCTCTAAGAGGGAAAACCCCGTATTTGTCTCTTCCAACCACGCCAAGGCCTGAAACAGCCAAAGTTTTGGCTGAGTCCCCCTCAGTCAGAATAAGTGTACACTCGGTGGAGTTTCGGCTTCCTGAAACATAAACACACTAATTAATTTTATCACATTTACTTCATTATCGTATACTAATTCAGACAACGCTGTTAATAGCCCCAAGATAAAACACGATTTAGGAATAAAATGGAGCCAGCTAGACACATACTTTAAAGTTCATAGTAAAGAAAAACTACAGTAGTCTTCCCTTATTCACAGCTCTACTTTCCATAGTTTCATGGTCCAAAAGCATTAAACGGAAAATTCCAGAAATAAACAGTTTATAAATTTAAAGTTGTGCAATGTTCTGAGTAGTGTGATGAAACCTCAGGAGGCCCCACCAGGGTCAGGAATCATTACTTTGTTCGCTGTGTCCACACTGTGTGTGCTGTCTGTTAACAATTTAGCAGCTGTCAAGGTTATCAGATTGACCGTCTCATCCCAGTGCTTGGACTCAAATAACCTTTATGTAGCAGTCAAATACTATTACAGTGCTTCACCTCTCTTAGTGCATAAGTGCTGTGAACACCTCACATCATAAGAACAGTGAGCATGGTACAAGTGTGATCAAAATATACAGTGAATATGTAAATTAAAAATTGTTACAGGAAAAGATACATTGCCATTAATTTCTTTCAAAATATCCCCCCCCCCCAACTTTGAACACACTTATCCCATCATTCTTGCCACTTTCTGAAGCAGTTCTGGAAGTCTTCAATCCTATCTTTTTTCTTTCTTTCCTTTTTTTGAGATAGGGTCTTGCTGTCCAGTTCAGGCTGGCCTTGAGCTTATTTCATAGCCCAGGCTGGTCTCAAACTCACAACGATCCTCCTGCCTCAGCCTCCCCGAGTGCTGGGATTAAAGGCGTGTGCCACCACACCCGGTTCAGTCCTGTCTTTAAGACCAAAACTGTGGCTGCTGCTGCTGCTGAGTGCCGTGCACAGAAAAGCAGCCTCACAGATGTATGCGGTGTCCTCACCCACCATATCCACCAGATCTGGCACCTGCTACCCCTAGCTCTTCCCCAAAGTCAAAATGACCGTAAACACTAACCACTGTGAACTGATTCAGGACATCCAAGCAACCGCACGCGCACAACTAAGGACATTCATGAAACAGGACTTCTAGAACTGCTTAAAAAAATGAAAGAGCCCAGTATGGTGGTGCACACCTGCATCCTAATACTTGAGAAGCTGAGGCAGGAAGATGGCCATGAGTGTAAGGCCAGCCTGGGCTATACAGTCAGTTCCAGGCCAGCCAGAACTACAAAGTAAGACTTGCCGAAAAGAAAAGAAACTAGCAAGAAGATGGGATAGATACTTCTGAAGCAAGGGGCACTGTTTTGAAGGATATTAATGCTAGTCTTTTATAACCAGTCTTAGATCATATTGTTAAAGTTGTTCTGTTAGTCACTGCTGTTAACCTCTCACCGTGCTGTATGGCTAGGAGGAACACAGCATGTCTTGTGTTGGTACTCAGTTTCAGCACCCACTGGGAGTCTTAGACTATGTCCCTTGCACACAGGGCAAGAACACTGCATCACCCTCTTAGATTAACATCTCATGGTACTAACACTACTGCTACATACTCATTTGATCAGATTGTATTGAAAATACATTTTAGGCAGTACATCACTCTATATAAATATTCTTACTTTGTATCACAAATTAATTATCTCAACATCATTTATAATGCCCCCAAATTGGAAGTGATTTAAATGTTTAACAGAGATTTGATTATTTTTAGCAAAGTTATTGTATTGAATATTAAACATCGAGGGAAAAATATTCATGGTATGCTTTAACCAATAAGACAACTGATGCACAAAACTTAGTTTGGCAGCACTGTTAAATATGTACCTGCATCATTGGCATCATCAAGTTTGGGGATTCCTTTGATTCTGTTATGTTTGACAGCTGAACACTTCTTGTTTAACTGGACCTGGGCTTTAAACTTCACCCAGTTCAGTATGCTTTCCACAATGCCACAGCCGATTGCCTGAAAACACGATTCATATGAGGAGAAAAGGGTTCTGTTAGAAATCTAGAATAGAAATAAACTCCCAGGAAAATAAAAATAATTCAAAGATTACAAAACAGAACACTAATCTCTGGATCTTCCTGCCTCATCGCCAGGCAGGCAGCTGCTTTCAGTTCAGTCAATAAACATTTACTATGTTTGTATTTATACTGTGCGAGGCACTGAGTACTTGTTAGGAGCACAATAGTTAAAACAGATTAGATGAGGTCCGTGTCCTCAGGCAGCTTCAAGTAGTGGAAAGGAGAAGTAAGAGCAGAAATTACAAGTATGATGAGAGTCACGATTAAATAGTAACAATGGGAGTGCAATGTTATGCTGGAACCAGCTTAGCTGGGGAGATGGGTGAACAATAAAGGTTTTCCTGAGGAAATGGAATTCATTCTTTTCCTGAGTGAAAGCCACTGAAAGATTTCAAGAGATCAGAGACAAAAATGTGTGACTTAACACAAAAAGGTTGCACAAGACCATTGCAAAAAATGGGGCTGACGCAAGGCGAAGGTTAAGAACCTGTAACAGGGACTGGGGACATAGCTTAGTGGCACAGCACCTGCCTGGCAAGTGTGAGGTCATGAGTTTGATCCCCTGTACCAAAAACAAAAACAAAACCCCTATTATAGCAATCCAGAAAAAGTGTAGTGGGAGGCTACTGAGGTAGATATACAAGAAATGATTCTTATGTTAGATAAAGGGCTCCCACCTTTATTGTTTATGCAACCCAGTAGTTGAGTGGTTTTCTTTTTTTTCAACCAAGATAGGAAATAGTTTGTTGGGGAATGTATGCGAGTCGTGAGTATGGAGGTAACTAATTCAGTTTGTGTCTACTTGGAAAAATACAGGCATATTGATGGGATAAAAAGGCCTTAATGGCAGTAAAAAGCTATTTTTTTACTTCCTTTTTAGACTGGGAAAACTTGAAGTATAGTGTGGGAGGAAATCTATTTCTGCAGCACTAAGAAGGGCAATGGAAAATAAAGTCAGGTGCTTCTATTTTTCTTTCCCTTGAAGTACTCACAGCTTTGATGAATTTTTCACTTAATTGGCATGTGGATCCAAAGCTCTTGGCTTGTAAAGTCATGTTTTCCTTTGTCTGAGAGTCGAAGGTTGGGTTTTCAATTAAGGCATTCACAAAAATCCACATGTGATTCTTCACCTGCAGTAAGAGTTGTTGATATGCTTTATTTATAGTCTTTCTTTCTTCTGCCTTGACTTTAGGAAAACAGAAGCGCTAACATGCCATACCTGATGTGCTTTCACAGCAACACCACCCTTGTTCTTCTTCTTTACTACATCCACCAGTTTGGTCACAATCTGATCAGCTACGTAATCAACATGTCTGCCCCCCTAAGGAGAATGAGTAACTGTCAGCCACAGTATCTTCACAGTTACAAGAATAATCAAGCACTTAAAACGCATTTAACTTCTTTATGCCAGGTAGCCCAGTATTTGTCTACTGTGTATATTAACAGTAGGAATACTTAAAAAGCTACCTTGGAAGTAGCAATGCTGTTGACGAAGCTGATCTGCTGGAAGCCTTTCTCACTCATTGTTAAGCACACCTCCCATCTGTGGTTTACTTGTTCATGTATTACTTTCAGTGGGTTGCCGGTTTCATCTAACTTATCCTTTAAATACATATCCACGTAGCTACGGAATCCTTTTACCTGTAAGGAATTAAAGGTAATGATAGTTTAAAAAGCTATAAAAGGTAGAGTTGTGATAGACTATGAGGGCTTTTCAAAACTAATGAAATGATGTTCACCAATGGGCTAAGAACGGTCACTGAAGAAGGGCATAAGACCCTTGTGCTCGCTTGTTTTTGCTGCCTTCGGCTTGTCATGAACTAGTTCTCCTCTGCCAAACTACCAGTGTGGGAGCAATCATGGACTGAAACTTCTACAAACTTTGAGCTAAATAAACCTTTCCCCTTGTCTTTTTTTTTTTTCCCCCTCACTGCTGAGACAAAATACCCAATACCCAACATTAAAGAAGGAAAGGTTTATTTAGTTCATAGTTTGTGGAGGTTTCGGACCATAATCAGCTGGCTCCAAGGCAGGGCGGTGTGGCAGCAGTTCACGGTGGCAGAAGACAGCAAAAGCAACAAGAGCCACAAGGGGAGGAGAGAGAGCAAACACCTTTTCCTCCTTTCTAGTGTACACAGGCTGCGTGCCCCAGGGTGAGTGTAGCACTCACACCCATAATCCCAGCTCTGGACCATGAATCAGTCACAAACTCTAGAAGCCCACCCCATGACTGCATGTGGCTGGCTTTGGGGGGACATCCAGACCCAAACCATAACATCCCTTTAAAAAAAAAGGGAGATAAGTGTATTTCTTTGAGAAAGAAATTTCTTCTGTGAGTTTAAAATGATCTGGCTAAAAAATGTATTCAATTCTCTTTTCAGAAACATATCTGGAGAAATGATAAGGAAAATATTGGGAGGAAAAAATCAGTTTTGCATTTGATAATGATCACAAATTCCCTTATGTCTTGAGCCAGGGAAATACTCACCGGCAACTTATTTCCATTGAGAAAGACTTTGACATCTTTAGTGGAGCCGGCAATATCATATGCTCTCCTCACCATCAGGGCAACAATATCTTTGTCCAGGCTTTGCATTTTAAATTTAGACAAATCAGGCTGGAAGGTGATACATGTATAATCTTCCCCACTAAAGGGCTTGAGTTCCATTTCACTGGCCCTCCCCATATTATCCATCCATGTCTGTGGAAGTAGAGAATAGAACACATGAAAAACTCAGCTCATTTCATGAATGGAAACTAAATGCATCAGTCCTGAAAAGTAACCTAGTATACAGCAAGAGTAACATTCCACAATTTAATAACTTGTGTTAAATTAAACCTTGCATTAATGTCATTATATTGGCTGTACTACAATTTATAATCAAGACACAAGAGACTCATTTACTTGCCTGTTTGAACATTTTCTTGTAATCTTTACTGGCTGTTTCCACAGTGAATTTGGTACTGAATATGTTACACAGTTTGGCTCCATAGCCATTTCGTCCACCTGGACAAACAAATATAAAACAATTTTATTATAATTTCATTGACAGCTTTATTTTTAATCATGGTAAAGCCAATTCAATTACAGAGGGTTATTCTCATATTCTCAATCCTCAGGCCAGATATTTATTTATTGGAGACAGGGTCTCAGTATGCAGTTTAGGCTGGCCTTGAACTCACTATGTAGCCAAGGCTGGCTTCTAACTTGCAGTGATCCTCCTGCCTCAGACTCCCCAGTGCTGGGATTACAGGTGTGTGCCACCATGCCAGGCTGCAGATAGGCATTTAATACAGGTCTTTTTTTTTGTACTGGGGATCAAACTCACAACCTCATGTTTGCCACGCAGGCACTTACACTGTTGAGCTAAATCCCTGGCCCAGATAGTCATTTAAAAGATGTGTATTTTAAGCAATAAGTATGTTCATTTTCCTTCAGTACTGTACCTGTTACTTTTTTTTCATCATCGTCATAATTACTAGATGTTAAGAGCTGACCAAATATGAGAGCGGGGACATACATCTTCTCGACTTTGTGCTCAACCACAGGAATCCCTTTTCCATTATTCCATATACTAATTAAGTTGTTTTCTCTAGGAAGAAAAGATTGAAAATTCTATTGTAAAACACCTGTTAAACTAATGTTTCATGTTAAACAACACTCAAATATTATTTCTAAAAAATATAAACTTGCCAGTCTGTTTCATTATGATTTTTTTCAAATATACCTCCTCAAATTGAGTATGAGTAATGTTTCCCACTAAGCTTAGTTCCTAATACGCCTGAAAGAGGAGCTGGGGGTGGGGGTGGGAGAAACCTTTTCCAACACCTGTGTAGACACAGATAATGTTGAAAAAATATGAAATTTTAAAATGTTAGGATAAACAAAGGGAAATGAATTGTGCCTAATGGAAAAAAAATGGAAACAGTATTATTACAACACTTTTAAGGGAACCATTTGTATGTCTTTAGTTCCCTTAGCTTCTCACCCAACAAAGCACATTGTAAAATAGATAAAAGCATATCCATTATAAATTTCTCTGCTAATAAAAATGCTGTTTATAGTTATTTTAGTTAACTCTCAGAAGATATGTTTTTAAGTTATAACAGGACTCATATATTGGTTCTTTTTTGTTAGTACTGGGGAACGAATACAGGGGTGCTCTGGGTAGCACTAAACTATCTCCTCGGCCCATTTTACTTTGAGACAGGGTCTTGTGCAGTGGCTAAATTGCGCAGGTTAGGCTGGAACTTTTGATTTTCCTGCTTTAGTCTCTCAGAGTTCTGGGATTACAGATGTGTGCCACTATGTCCAGCTTTGCTATAGTTCTTACTCCAGATAGAACTTAATATTATCTATAAAAAGACTAATTAAAAAGATTATGCTATCAAGCCTGGAGGAGCATTAGAGTATGTCATTATTAACATGCTCCCCAAAGAGCCTCCAGTCAGTATAGTTTATGTGCTAACTGATCAGACCAATGGGAAAGAAACAAGTGCCTGGACCACCCATAAAATAACATCATTTAAAAACCTGCCATGTTAGCTCAAATTGTTCTCTACCACCACCTGCTGGTTTGCTGTTTGAATAGCATCATGAGAAAAAGTTTAAGCTCGACTCTGCAGAATGCTTGCTGAAATTTGGAAATGCTTGCTGAAATATGCAACAATTAAGTATTATAATATCTGAATTATTTGGAAATAATTCAGAAAAAATGCAGATGCAGCATATATGGGAAAATGCTGACAACTGTTGATCTAGGTGGTATCCATAGCTGTTCATTTTAGCATTTTGCCTTTCTGTACCTCTGCAAACCTTCACTGTAAAAAAGTCAATTTCACTAGTACTGCAAGTAAATGCAACTGACAATAACAATGATCTATAACAAAAAACTAGGCACGAGACATACGGGTCAATTGTGACTCTAATACAAGACATTTTTGGATCCCTTTGTTTGTTGTCCGCAGCATTAACTGAAAGAAAAGAAAATACACATTAGTGTTTTCAAAACATTCTTTAAGATAGAGAAAAAAAATTCCAAATAACAAAGGTGTGGTATTAACAAGCTCTTTTCGGGCTGGGGATTTAGCTCAGTGGCTTAAGCACCTGCCTGGCAAGTACAAGGTCATTGGTTCAATCCCCGGTACCAAAAAAAAAAAAAAAGCTCTTTTCACTTGTGCTAGGGTTTGAACCCAGAGCCTGGGCAAGGCTCCACCACTGAGCCACATTCCCTGCTCCTATTTTTTTTTTCCTCCTTGCTATTGGGGACCTTTGCATAGTGTCACATCTCTACCTCATTTTGATACAGGGCAATTGCTAAATTAATCAAGCTGGGCTTAAATTTATAATCCTCCTATCTCAACCTCCCAGAGTGCTACAATTACAGGCATGCAGTAGTGTGCAAAGCCCTACAGCAATAGTGTGTGTATGTATGTGTGTCCCAGTGCTAGGAATTGAATCCAGGGTTTCACACATGCTACGTAAGTAGCTTACCACCTCTACATCCCCAATCTCTTTCCAGTAGCAATTTTTAAAAAGTGATTTTTGTTCATAGGCTATTTCTAGGGAAAAACTCAACTTCTGGAATTTTAGTAGACTGCCTCTTTTGCCAACTGATTGTTTGAAATGATAGTCACTGACTACAAAGGATTAAGGAAGAATGATACTTATGAAGGACTTGACTCACAGACTTTTTATGTGAAAGAATTTACTCACCTAGAATCTCATCAAAGATTTTGTACAAACCAGGAACAAAAGTGACTTCTCTGTAGTTAATGCCAATATCTTCATCATAAACCCACATTTGCTACAAAGAAATATTTATTTTGTCATAATTACTACAAAGTCTTTTAGATTAAGTACCACTTAAAAATATATATATGCATATGAATGATAGGCCAGTTCCAGTGACTCTCAGTACAAGAGTTACAGAAAATTAATCTGAAAATTTAACAATTTCAACCACTATGGAACTGCATTTAATTAGTTGGTTTTACCTGGGTCACCAATTCCACAGAGCCAATGTAGGTGTCTGGGCGTAGCAATATATGTTCCAACTGTGTTTTCTTTTGATAGATTCTTTCGATAGACAGTCTTTTCTTCGCATCTTCATTTTTCTTAATTTTGCTCATTTGCATATTTTCGTTGACAGGCTAGCCATGGCGGGGAAGGAAAAGATTTTTTAAATCGTAAGTTTATCGGAAGTATTAACAATATGCTTCAGCATATTACACTACGCACTGCCATCTGCCAGTGGGAGGCGACGGCTCTGGGCAGAGGTGGCCATTTAGGTCCCCAGAAGCAGGTTCTCGGGTGTCCTTTTAACGGGTACTGTGTGTCCCCGTGGGTGCCTGACACAGAAACTGGCTCCTAGAGTAGGCGTTTGGGTTTTTTTTTTTTCCTTTTAGTTCTTTTGGAGACAGCTTCTCTCTATGCAGCTCATGCTGGCCTTGAGATCACTTTGTAGCCCAGGTTGGTCTCGAACTCGAAACGGTCCTCCTCCCTCCCGCCTTAGCCTCCAGAGTGCCTCAAGCAGTTTTCAGTGTTTGCAGAGGACACACCCACTCCTCCCCTCTGCCTCAGAGTTCCCGGAGGAGCCCGGGGTGGCCCTGCGCCCAACGGGGACCCCCACCCAGGTGGCAACTGGGGACACGGTCCCCCCCAACAGGATTACAGGGAAGCCGCTGGGGATGCTGTTACCCCAACCCCTGTGCCTGCGACGTCCCTGTGCCTAACAGAGACCCGGGGAAGGCAGCTGGGGCCGCTGTCACCCCGCCCCCGGCCACCACGCTTTTCGGGTCACAGGAAGGACATTCTCGAGCACCGGGCCGCCAGCGCCTCCCCGGAGACCCAGACCGACACCGGGACGGACCCCGCGACTCCGGAGACCCGCTGCGACCCCCGGGAAACCAGCGTGACCGGACCGCGGCCCCGGAACCTCAGCCTTCCCGCGCGGCCGAACCAGGCCCGGGTGCGCTCAGCACCCCGCCGTCACCCGGCCCCTCCCGCGAACTGTACCTGCAGTGGCGACACCTCCATGGTGACGGTCGTGAAGGGGCTCTAGGACCCCAAAAGCGACTAAACCGGTGGGAGCCACGAGACGTGAGGAGGCAGAACTGCTTCTCCACAGCCACTCGGCAGTTAGGAGAGGTCCCTGGGACTTCTTTGAACCGGTCGCAAGCCCGCCCAAATCATATTAACCAATCATCGACGAGATCCGTACAGAAGAACCAATCGTAGATGGTCTTTTATCTCCACCAACGAACGTGAAAGAGGCTTGCTCGAATGAGCCAATGAGGTGAGAGAGGCGGGACTAGCGAGAGTTTCAAAATACACCAATCGAAATCGAAGAGGAGAGACTGACGTAGAAGCCGGCCAATGAGGAGGGTTTATTTATTCTCTTCCTCTGGCGCGCCCTGAAGAGGCTGTGTATTGTAAACTGTGGAAAAGCGAAGGGCTTCTCTGAGGTGTCTGAGACCTGAGCGAAAAGGGGGAAAGAAAAATCATTATTCTTCGTTGTAAATGTGGCTTTAAACATCTGCCCCAAACCCCCTCCCTCGCCATTTATTTTCAAACACAGCGTCCCCTCGTTGTGAGTTTTGGCTCCCGCACGTTGAGCGGGCATGGAGAGGGCAGCATTCGAACCCTCGGGAGCTAGCAGTTCGGGATCCAGAGCGAGCGTTTCTGCCTCGGGTCCCTGTGCCGAGGGCCACGCCCCTGCCCTGCGTGTCGCCCCTGAGGTCCGCCAAGGTCGCACCAAGGATTGACGTCTCAGGCTCCGACCAGAGATGTGGGTTGATGAAGTGTGCTTTCCTGGCAGCTCCCGATGTAAATAAATGAATAAATAAATAAATAAATAACCATCGCCCTTGCAAGAAGCCAGAAAGACAGCAGCGCATTTGAAGTGATTGCTGATCCCGCCTGAATCACTTCACCCATTCGTTACTTCTTAGGCTGCTGCTTGGTTTGGGGGCATTTCTTTTTCTTTTTTTTTTCCCTCTTCCTCTTTTTTTTTTTTTTTTTTTTGAGACAATATCAATTTTTTGTTTCATTTTATTTTGAGACAAGAGTCTCACTGCGTAGTCCAGACTGGCTTTGAACTTGCTGTGGAGCCCAGGCTAGCTTGGAACTCACGATCCTCCTGCCTCAGCCGGAAGAGTGCTGGGATCACAGGTGTGCACCACCATGCCTGGCTCTGTCCAGGTACAAATCCAGCTTGTCAGTGTATTCGTTTTCCTGGAGAAAGTTTCCCAGTATTTCAGTTTCTTTTACTGAAAGAGGGACTAAGGGTAGTATTGCTAGTGAGATGTTTGAGGGTTACATGAAACCAGTGTAACACATTCAGAAGTCAGGCTCCCTGACTGACCTATTTTGAAATTTTGTTGTTTTTTTTTTCTTTCTTGTCCTTGTTCTTTTTTTTTTTTAACCTTGAAATAAAATGGATTTGCAAAAAAAAAGAAAAGCTCAGTCTAACAGGGTTGGGCATGTAGCTTAGTGGAACAGTGCACTGCTGGCATTACAAGGCTCTAGTATATTTATTTATTTTACTTATTGTTTTTTGAGACAGGATCTCACTATGCAGTCCAGGCTGGCCTCAAACTCACTATGTAACCCAGGTTGACCTAGAACTCATAGCAGTCCTCCTGCCTCAGTCTCCCAAATGCTGGGTTATAGCACAGCCCAGCACAAGGCTGTAGTTAAAAAAAAAAAATTAGTAGGCTGTCAGAATCCGGAAGGAGGCATTTTGTGGATTTATTTATTTATTTAGTCTTTTTGTTTGGTTTTTGTTTTGGTACTGGGGATCAAACTCACGACCTTGCGTATGCCAGGCAGGCACTTGGGCTGCTGAGCTAAATCCCAGCTTTATTTAGCCTTTAGACAGGGTCTCACTACGCAGTTCAGGCTGGTCTTGAGCTTACTTTGTAGCCCAGGGTGGTCTTGAAGTCGCAGTGATTCCCCTGCCTCAGCCTCCCAGAGTGCTGGGATTATATGCATGGTCTGGTCCCTGTGTCCTGGGTGCCCTGCTCCAGCAGCCCCTGAGCAATTTCAGCTGCCCCTGAGCAATTTCAGCTCTACTCTGCATACTACCTATGTCGGTAAGGGAAGGCACCCCTGATACACAGGGCCCCCAGAATCTCAGAGCAGCAGGACAAAGACCTCCCCTGCCAGAAGGCTGGCCAGACTCTGGCTCCAGGGCAGATTGTCCCTCTCTGCATTTTCCCCGGGACCTAGGATGGCCTTGACACTTAGAAGCTAGCCATCTGGCTCCTCCCACTGGAGCAGGCCCCAGCGTAGTAGGCGCTTCCCGAAGGTGGCCATCAGGCCTCACAGCTCTACCTTGGAGGGTCCCACAAGACCATCTGCAGATGAGGTGACAGGAATTTAGAGCAACTCTCACCCTATTTTCTGGGGCCCTGCTTTAAATTTCCCCTGCAGTTCAGCTGGATGTTGGCTGACTGCATATCTATTCTAAAACTCCAGAAGCAGAGCCAAGGAGCAAAAAGGACTTTGAAGCCAGGTATAGTAGTGCAGGAGGCTGAGGCAGGAGGATCCCAAACTAGAGGCAAGCCTGGGCTACATAGTGAGACCTAGTCTAAAAAAAACAAAAGGCTGAGTTTGTAGGTCAGTGGCAGCCGTGCTTGCCTGGCATGAGGGCATCCTTGAGTTCATCCCAGTTCTGCAAAAAAAAAAAAAAGCTTTGGAGTCATACGCACCTGAGTTAGAACTCTCCCTGAGCACCGCTTCGCGTCTGCCGTGTCCTTCGTCTGGTGCAGCACTCCTATCCTTTGGCCAGGGTCACCTTGCTCTGGTCCTCAGGTCTCTTCTGGCCACAAGCGCTTTCCTGTGCCAGTCCCTGCCCCTTCCGGAGCCTAGTGTAGGGTGCCCTGCAGGACTTGTGGGCACCACTGGAGAAGGAACACAGGGGGGTCGAGGTGGGGGTCAGGGACAGGCGGCCATGGAAGGACAGATGGGGTCAGGACTCGGAGTCCCCTTCTCTTTATCCCTCCTTTCTCACTTTGCAGTGAGCCAAAGCGACGTCCTGGCCTTTGTGACCATCTCTGTCCTGACACGCGGGGTGTGGCTGGGTGCTCAAGGGATGTGGGGCCTTGGGCAAGTCACTTCATCTCGCTGGACCTCCAGTTCTCCATCCAGGGAAGAAACACAGCGAAGCTGCTTCCTGCAAGCCCGGCCAATAGTGAGTGCTTTGCGATGATTATCTTTGCCCCCTTCAGGCTGTGTTTCAGTGCCTGTGTTTCAGTGAGTGCCACAGTTCCTCTCTCCAAAGCCAGTCCGGATGTTCCCTCTCCAGGGAGTCTTTTCCGACCACCTTGTTAGTCCGATCTGGTCAGGCTGGAGCGTATAGGTGGAGGTTGCTTTCACACGCCATGGGTTGTGAAGGGGCAGTGTCTCTCCCTCTCGTGGGGCTGGCTTGAAAGCAGGGCTCCGGACTGGGGACATGGGGCGGTCAGGCTGGAGCCCACCAGGAACTCCTGGGTGAGGCTGGGCCAGGGTGGTTAGGGCTGGGCCCAGGCTGTGCTGACTTTGAGGCTAATAAGAGAGGGTCTGGTCAGTCAGCCTCGGGTGGGAGGAAGCCAGGAAAATCCAAAATGTCTCACTGAACTCGGCCTCTGAGTGGCCCGTGGCAGAAGGGGACTGAGGGCCACCAGACGGAGGAGAGCAGCTGAGGACAGGGGCTGGCCCACAAATCTGCTCAGAAGGTTCCAAATGAACACATCACTTCCCATAATGGACTTTATGTTTATTGGTTTGAGACAGGGTCTTCCTGTGTCATTCAGGCTGGCTTTGAACTCACTATGTAGCCCAGGCTGGCCTCAAACTTGTGGGGATCCTCCTGCCTCAGCCTCTCGTGTGCTGGGGTTACAGGTGTGTGCCATCACATCCAGCTCACTGTAGTGATGATTAATATTAAAACTAAAGCATGATGGGCTGGAGATTTAGCTCAGTGGTGTAAGTGCCTGCCTAGCAAGCTCAAGATCATGAGTTCGATCCCCAGTACCAAAAAAACAAAAACAACAAAAAACCCTAAAGCATGAATTTGAATCGGGGCATGGTGTTGGCAGCCTCTGGAGAGAGGCTGAGGCAGGAGGATTAAAAGTTCAAGTCCAGCCTGGGCACTTCAGCGATCTAGTGAAACCCTGTGTCAAAGAGAAAGTAAGAGAAAAGGAGTGACAAAGATCAAACCGGTTCACTACCAAGGAAAGTCAGAGCGACAGGGAAGGAACTCTGCCTGAGGAGGAAGAGGGGCCCACTCTGGTGCAGGGATCAGGCTGCTGCACCCACGGAGCAGGAGGGGGCTCTCAAGGGTCAGCTGCGGTGGCCGGGTCCCTCTGATCACGAGCTGGTCATATCCCGGTAGCGGTTTCCCGCTCTGGAGGGATCCAGTTCCATTCCGTGACGTCCATGTCTCTGTCTCTGTGAGCCTCGTCCTGAGAGACTCTGCTTCTGCCCGGAACCCAGGAGGTCTCGGGGTTAGGACTGGGCTTCTAAGTGTCCCTCCAGGGAGGGCGTGCAAGTGATCACTAGGCACACTCTTGCCTCACTGGGGAGTGAGCTCATTTTGCAAGGTGATTGCTTTTCTTGGGAGCAGTCTGTTCAGCCTGGGCAGGGAGAATATCTCTGGCTTCAGGGCAGAGGGGGAGGCAAAGATCAGGCGACCAGGCTGGGCCAGCACTGCTGAGCCCACCGAGGCCCCAATTTGTTGCTGTGTGAGGCGTGGCATATGTGAGGGTGACAAAAAAGTGAAAGGACAGACACAAAAATGAGTTTATTGATCCACTGCAAGAGAGCAGTGGTGAGTCCCGGAAAGGACTCATGGTGAAAGGCTGAGATTTTTATACTTGATTTTAACAAGGGGAGGTATGGAAACGTTATCCTGGGAACATTCATCTTGTCACAGTGGTTTTATCGTCATCCACTCAGTTTAGAGTGCGACGGCAAATAGAAACACCAAAACATCACCTAGGAGTTAGAGACATTTATTTAAAATTGACGGGCACTGACTGAGATCATTCCCAAAATATGAGGCCCTGAACAGTGGTGGGCTAAGGTTTTTCCAGGGCCTACAAGCGGGAAGTACAGAAGCAGAATACTTGGCTGTCATTGATTGGTTCTTACAATATGCATGACTGTGGCCAGTCGTTTTTTTAAGAAGCAGAAGTAACCAGAACTGTAACAGGAACTGAAATAAACCAGAGGTTACCTGGGCAATTAACAGAAACTGAAGTGTAGTGACTAGGGGGTGGGGTGTGATTTCCTGCTATATTTCTCCCCTCTTTTAGTTTCCTGGCAAATCTTTGCTGGGCATGTTATATGTGATCTTTTGCCATGAACCAGGTAAGCCAATTAATTATATAAGGCCCAACTAGAAAGCGGTAACATTAGGGTTGTCATTGGTCCCAGGATGGGCCCTAGCCAAGGTCCCCTGTCTTAGTTGCTTTTATTCATCACTGAGACAAAATACTCAACACTCAAAGTTAGGGAAGGAAAGATTTATTTCTTACAGTTCTTGGAAGTTTCAGTCCATACTCAGCTGGCTCCAAGTGGCAAGGTGGCATGGCGGGCCACCATTCATGGCCAGCTACAAATGGCAAGGCTAGCTCAGCAGTGTAAGGGCCTGCCTGGCAAGCTCAAGGTTGTGAGTTCAATCCCCGGTACAAAAGAAAAAAAAAAAAACCCAGCAAGAGAGGAGACACTTTCCTCCTGTTGTTACATCATACCCTGGCTCCACCCCCGGGCGGGTGAAACACTCACACCACCAGTCCTAGGCAGTGCTAGGCAACGAACCAATCACAAACACTAGATTTGGTCACATCCATAATTGCATGAGGCTTGGGGGTCACTGACATAAACCATGACAGTCCCTCAGATGGGAAAGGATTCCAGCCCCCAAATTGGAAAGGTCCCCAAGATTGGAAAGTTTGTGGTTTGTTTTCCTTATTATAGTCTTTCCCTAAGTTCCTTTTAGGAAGAGACATGATTAGACCCATCCGTTCCGTAACACTACTCTGGGCCCTGGTTGCTTTTTATTGTCTTGGGGCAAACGTCCATAGGACTAAGGGTAGTATAATATCAGATATATAGGAAAGCTGACGTGGAAGCAAGGACTGGTGTAAGCAGCCTTCAAAGGCACAAAAATTGAGGGGAGTAAGGCACTGAGGTATGGAGCAGTCCTGTGGATGGTGGCCTCAGGTTTCAGCCGTGTGTGGACTGGTCAGTGTCAGGAGTGACAGAGGAGGGCTTTGAGTGTGTGGTCTCTTCAGACTGAGCTTCGGAGGAGCTGTCTGGTCCAGGTAAACTCTCCAGCAATCGTCTGGGTGGGCTCTTTTAACTTTGGAATGGTGGATCTAAGGCTGGATTTCTGAAATGGGAAGAGATGGGTAATATGCACTTGGGTTTTATGTGTGTGCAGAGGTATCTACAAGTATAACTGGTCTTTCAGCTAAACTTTTATGGAGCTAGTTACAAGCTGTTTCTGTAGGGTTATGTTTTTTATTTTTTAACTCTTTTAGAGCTTATTGGCCTATATGTTGTATAGTTCTGCCAGTTGGAAGTTATCTCTGCTACACATGCAGGCCTGTTATCACTGCCAGTAATCAATCGTAGGCCCTATCTGGGGATGATTTTTCCCAGCAGGACCCTACAGACTTCTGTTGTCTTCTCAGTGTGGGTAGAGAACGTCTCGGGACAGCTCAACTTGGAGTATACGAGCACCAACAGACATCTGTAGTGCTTATAGTGCTTTACTTCAGTGTGTTTTTTTTTGTTTTTGTTGTTGTTTGTTTGGTACCAGGATCGAACTCATGACCTTGTGCATGCCAGGCAGGTGCTTATGCTGCTGAGCTAAATCCCTGCCTCCTTCAGTGTTTTTAAGGATGATGTTTCAGTTAATCAGGTGCTGGGGTGGGAGAGGTGGATCTTAGGACTCTGCACCGGATTGTTTGAGTGCAGTTTTGGTCTCATCAGCAGACCGTGGAGCAGATGCTGGCCAGACATGGGATATCATTGGCTTTTTGCTTTGCAGCTCAAGATGTTTTATTGTTTTGGCAGGTTTCCAGACAGCAGCAGGAAGCAGTAGACCTTTTTGTTTTCAGACTAATTGACGGCCTATAGGAGGGCCCATAGTTTAGTTCACTGTGCGGACCATCCCTGTGGGAGAGCCTCGGCCAAAATAACTTTGTCCAAGGTGACCATAGCATATCTAGCCTGTGGGACTCCATTCCTCACAGAGCTGCTTCCATCTGCACATGTGTGTACTTACTCAGCATCAGTCAGCAGGTTTATGTTTAAATCTGGTCAGCTCAAGAACAGTTCACCAGTTAGCGCCAGGCAGTCAAGGTCTCGTAGGCCTCGCTTGGTGGGCAGGGGTGTGGCAGGATTGAGTGGTTTATTATCACAAGATTGGGTGACTCAGCTGTTGGTGCCACGGTTATTCAGGAGGTCCAGCACAGCATGTGACGGTTAGGTCTAAGGGCACGGTATCCCTATTTTAAATCAAATCCCAGATATCTGACTTTTATTTGCAGATTCGTGTCTTTTCCCAAGATAACTTGTAGCCTGTTTCTGTAAGATATTACAGCAGAGCTTTTGTGCCTTTACAGCAGGCAGCTTGGGTGTCATTAATCAGAGTGCAGTGGTATTTTGTGCTGGGAAACTAGTGAGGTCAGCTGTGAGGGTGTATCCGAAGATGGTAAAGAAGTTTTTGAATCCCTGGGAAGTTGAGTCCAGGTCAGCTGAACTGGAGTCCAGGACTGGAGTCTTTGTGAAGAGGGCCTGCCTGACTGGAGTCATCCAAAGGCAGAAGAAGGCATGCTTTATGTCTAGGCAGGTGTACCAGCAGGTATTGTGGGTGGCAATAAGACTGAGGCATGTATGAAGGACAGTCATGGTGGGATTGACAGCTCAGAGATCTTGAACTGGCTTTCTAGGCAGGAGAGGTGTATTTTTTTTTTAGGAGAGGTGTGTTTTAACAGCCCGATAGTCTGTGTATATTTCACAAGAAATGTATGGCTGTGAAACCTCTGGATGTGTGGCTGAATTCCTAGCTGAGTCTCTCGTAGCATGGAATACTGTTTGATGCAGGTGGGGGTGCCCCAGGATGGAGTTTTGCAATTAGAGGCAGGTGGTTGATGGCCCAGCCTCAGAGCCTGGGGGACTGTGATAGCTGGCAGGATGACCAGGTCTGCTGCTAGAGGCTTCCCAAAATAGTGGGAGAGCTCTTAAACCTTTGTAGCAATTGAGTCCAAGTGAGCTGGCCTTTTGTCCTGTCTCAGAATTTTCCCAGTCACAGCAAAAGAAGTTGACTTGTGGAAGCAACCAGCAAGTAGAAGAGGGCAACTTTTAAATCTAGACATGTAAACCAGTGGCATCTGGAGGTGGCAGTCCAAGAAGGTTGTATGGGTTGGGAACCTCAGAGTGCAAGGTGATGGCTGCATTGCTGACGACACAGAGATCTTGCATTCGCTGGCGATCCCCACTGGGTGTTTCTACTGAGAGGAAAGGAGGGGAGCATTCCAAGGTGATTAACAGTCCTTCAGGATCCCTAAATGTTTTAGGTAGCTGATGTGTGGCTGGATGCCTGTTTGGGAGCACGATTGATGGCCAGACCTAGAGGTGAATCTTCAGCCCACATCTCTGGGAGGAGAGTTTTCAGAATTTTAGGATTGTGCTTATCTGTCTCGGGCTGACATAGGCATCATTCTTCCTCTTGGGGTACAATCAGAGTTAGGATCAACCTTCAGAGTGCAGGGTTAATGAGAGGGAGGCTGACGGGCTGGGTGTCTTTAACTTGGATAGGAGGTCTCATCCCAGAAGCAGTATGGGGCATCCTGGCATATACAGGAATCTATGTTAAGAGTTCCAGTTGTCCCAATGATGGTGATCTGAAGGGGCATTTATTTTTGATATCCATATCCCTTATAACTCACATATTGGTCTTTGGCCAGAGGATATTGTATGTGGTTTATGTCTGGATGTCCCCCCCCCAAAGCCTCATGCAATCATGGGAGCAGGCTTCTAGAACTTGTGATTTATTCATGGTCCAATGGCTGGGATTGTGAGTGTGAGTGCTATACCCACCCTACAGTGGGTAGCCTACATATGCTATAAGGGACAGAAAGAGTCTGTTCTCAACACTCCTTGCTTTTGGCCTCTTGTTGCCTTTGCTGTCTTCTGGCCACATGAACTGTTGATTCTCTGCCATGGCACCCTGCCTTGGAGCCAGCTGAGTATGGACTAAAATCTCTACCAACTATGAGATAAATAAACCTTTTCCTCCCTTAATTTTGGGCATTAGATATTTTGTCTCAGCAATGAGAGAAAAGTAACCAAGACAGGTATGGTCATCTATCAGACTGGATTTTCTTGCAGATATCACATACTTTTTGTGCAATTGAAGCTGCATCTACCATCTGTAGATTTTTTGGAGCCTCAGGGTCAAAAGAATGTAGACCCTGTACACTTTATAGAGTCTCTCATAAAAGTCTGAAGGGCTTTTATCAGGCTTCTGGGTAGCAGCAGTAACTTTTGACATATTGATGGACTTTTTGCCCCCATCTTTGATTGCCTTTGAGAAGAACTTGACTGGGTTGCTTTGTTTCTTTTTACTAGAGGGTTATAATCCTAGGTGGGGTGACCTTTGGGAAAGACCATGACAACTCATTCATCATGGTTGACAGTCCATGGAGGAATCTCTCTCTTTTAATCAGTTTTTTTCAGTCAAACTGTGGCAACATTTCTGTGTTCAATAGAGTTAGAAGGAATTGACAGTCATCTCAGGTAGCATTAGATGACACCATCTGACCAGCATAGATGTATAAGGGTAGCTGTGAAACAGAAGGCTCCAGGGGGCAGAGCCTCTGTGATCAAATGCAGGCAATGACTGTCTGGACTGGATCCGGTTCAATTGGCAGCAATGACAGCAGCTGATGAGGGGTGATTCATCTGCAAAGATGTAATTCTCAAGAAGAATGGACCTCTTTTTCCCTTTCAGATATGGGGAATGGTTGGATTTCATTTTAACTCTGTAACCACCAGAAAGGACCATGGGTTTGGGCTAATTAGTTCCCATTTCTGGCTACCGACGTGTTGTACCCTTGAATGATGGTGCAACAGACAAAGTGTGGGTGCCCCTCAGAGAGAGACCATTCAGATGCCCACCTGAGTGTCTATTGGCAATGTTGGAACCATCCAGACTATGGAGAATCATCACTAGGTTCTCAGTTTTGTCCATATTATATGTGTCCACAGACCTGCAGGCTGGAGCCCAATAAAGCCCCATAGTTTGGAGAGGAATCCCTCTTCCTCACTATGGAACACAGATGTAATGGTCCATTGCTTCCACCATGCATTACAAACACATACAATCATTCAACAGGCATTCAGTGGTTAAAGCATGCCTTCCCCAAACCATGGGGAGGTCTAACTAATGAGAAGTGATCACCTAAGGTCATGTGGCACTTTGCTGATTCACAATTTCCATCTGAATTGAGCCAAAGGACCCTAGGATATTGGCAGTTCTCTTAGTTATTTTTCTCATTACAGAGACAAAATACCCAACACTCAAAGTTAGAAAGGGAAAGCTTTATTTGGCTCACAGTTTGTAGAGGTTTCAGTTCATAGTTGGCTGCCTCCATGGCAGGGCGGTATGGCAGAGAGGCATCATAGAGGAGAAACAGTTCATGGAAGGCAGAAGGCAGTGAGCAGAAACACTCTTTCTGTCCCTTTTGTGGTATCAGGCCACATGATCTTAGGGTAGATAGCACTCACACCAAGGGTGGGTCTTCCTGTTACCCATACCCAGAACCATGCCAAACCAATCAGTGGACTGATTTGGTCATCACACACCCATAATCCCAGCATCAAAAACTCTAGATTCAGTCACCTCTGAAAGGTCCTACCTATGATAGCATAAGGTTTTGGGGGGACAGCTAGACATGAACCATAGCAGTAATGCTTGTACCAATCCAGCAGTTGTTCTTAGCCCAGCCTTTGGGACCCTCTGTAAGTGCTACTGTTACTTTATTTATTTATTATTATTATTATTATTATTATTATTTTTGGTACCAGGGATTGAACAACCTCACACTTGCCAGGCAGGTGCTTATGCTGCCAAGGTAAATCCCTGGAACCTGTTACTTTAAATTGGCAGAAAGCATAACAATTTCAGTCCAGCATTCAGATTTCCCTGAAAACACGAACACCTTTCTATTCCCCAGGGAAGCTGCAGCTCCACTTTTGGGGCCCCAGTTCTTGGCTTTCAAATGAGCCACCCAATGGGAGTGTGTTCATCCTCCAGCCCAGCAAGACAACAGGTCCACCACCACCTCAGGTTCAGGCTTCTGCTGCCAACATTGCCCATCATCACATCTCATCCTTTGGAACTGAGAGTCATCACCACCCAGAAGCCACTGCAGAGGGTAAACTTGCCACAGCCCTGGAGAAGTCTACAGCTCTTCCTCCAAGTGCCTAGCAGTGATGCTTCCACACCCAAATCTGCCTCTGGTCACAGTAGCTACCAGGCATCACCGTGTGTTCTGTCCTGGAGCCCAGTGTTTTCTCAGATCCAGAGGTGCACGCACTAAAAATCCAAACAGCACCTTGGCTTTGTCCTTGGGCTGACCTAGGTGGGCTGTTTTATATTTTAATGGTTCAAAAGTTTGAGGGTGCCACTCCCAGTGTCTATCCTGCCATCCTCTCCCAACTGCATCTCATTCCCCGCCTCTGTTGCTTTTTTTTTCTTTTTTCATTTTCTCAACTCTTGTAATCTTGGTGGTACTACCTCCATTCTGCAGAGGAGAAAGCTGACACCCAGAGACCTTGGATACTGGTCTACTCACACTGGTAATAGGTGTCAGGGCCACTTA
This sequence comes from Dolichotis patagonum, assembly GCA_004027295.1. Taxonomy (NCBI): domain Eukaryota; kingdom Metazoa; phylum Chordata; class Mammalia; order Rodentia; family Caviidae; genus Dolichotis; species Dolichotis patagonum. The sequence continues at coordinate 20,767 of PVJX010003005.1, read as the reverse complement.
GGAGCTTTGCAACTGATTTTATTTAATTAAAAAATTTTTATGTTTTTTGAGACAGTCTCAGTATGTAGCTCAGGCTGGCTTTGAATTCACAATGATCCTCCTTCCTCAGCCTCCTGAGTACTGCAATTACAGGCATGCACCACCATGCCCAGCAAACATAATTTAAAAAAAAACAAAAAAATTTTTAAATTTTGAGACAGGGTCTCATGAAGTCGAGTTTCCTAGGCTGAGCTTGAACTTGTAATGCTCCTGCCTCAGCCTCCTGAGTGGGAATACAAGTGTGCCCCACCACACCTGGCATTTACTCTTTGTTTAAGCGTGGGTTTCTCATACAAGTGACACTGTGCACTCTTCAGTGCCTTGGCCCTGCTTCCCCTGGGAGCAGAGCACAGCCTCCACAGAGGCGGTGCCTGCAGAGTCAGCGAGGGCGAGGAAAGCGACCCGTGTGAGGGCGTGGGCACAGGCAGACCCAGTCCTGTCTCAAGAGAAGAGCAAATTTTGCCATTACTAATCACATAATTTCCCCCGAATGCAATGTATAAAACCCATGACACTTCTAGGAATGTGGTAAGAAATAAAAATGTAGATCGTTAATAACCGAGTTTGCACACACTGAGGGATTTGGCAAGAAAAGGCTCTGGCAGGGGGTGGTGGTGCACACCTGTAATTCCAGCACTCAGGAGGCAGAGGCAGGAGCATCACTGCGAGTTCCAGACCAGTGTGGGCTACAAAGTGAGCTCAAGGCCAGCCTGAACTGCATAGTGAGACGCGCCTCAAAAAAAAAAAAAAAAAAAAAAAAAAAAAAAAAAAAAAAAAAAAAAAAAAAAAAACCAAAACAGACAAAAAAGAGAGTAGCCACGCTGCCCCATGAGCCCTCCTGAGGGGCCCCTGTGTGAAAGCACTCTTTCCTCTCTCTGCTGCTGCCTGTGATAGGGTTAAGTCTGGGTATAGTTTTCTGCCTTCCACTGGGATCTGAAAAGCTTTTGCACAGCAAGAGAAACCACCAACAGAGTGAAGAGACAACTCACAATGTGGGGGGAAATGTCTGCCAGCTGCTCCTCAGACAAAGGATTACTATCAAGAACATATAAAGAGTTGGAAAAAAATCAGTCCTCCCAGATTTAAAGACCCAACCCAAAAACGGGCATCTGAGATGAACACACACTTCTCAGATGAAGAAATAAGAACAGCAAATATGTGAAAAAAATGTTCAGCATTTGACAGATGCAAATTAAACTGAGATTCCACCTCACCCCAGAAGGAATAGCTGATATCAAGAAACCAAGCAATAACAAATGCTGGAGGGGCTGTGGGGGAAAAGGACCCCTTTTCAACTGTTGGTGGGAATGTAGACTGGTGCAACCACTGTGGAAATCAGTGTGAGTTTTCTCAAAAAACTAGGATGGGAGGTCCCATTCAACCCAGCTATTCCCCTATCCTCACAGCTTTGGCCAAGACAGTGATCTCGCTTTGCCACTGGGGAGAAAGAAGGAACCAACCTAGTGGACGGGGCGTAGCATCAGCTGCGTACTAAGGGATGTTTGGCCCTGCAGCTGTGTGGTTTCAGGAACCCGCGAGCCGCTCCCCTGAAGCAGGTATGTTGAGCAGTTAGTGTTCATCCTCCCCACTCTTTGCTGTTTAACCAATACTGTCCTTCCTTTTTTTAAGTTCAGACCACATCTTGCTGAACCCATCTCTACATACATGTCCATCCTGGCATTCACAGCTCAGTCTCTGCTACTGCTGACTGTGACCAGCGCCCTCTGTGTCACGAAGGTAAGGACAACTGGTCCATGTTTGCTCCCTGCCTCTTGTCTTGGTAAGGGACTCAGAAAGCACAGACTCAGTGTCCACGACACTTCTGCCTCTAAGATGACATCTGTCTTCAGCCACTAAGAGGAGCCTCATCCATTCTGACTTAAGGGGCTTCATGTCAGGCCAGGAGATGCTGTGACGAATGTATCACTTGCAAAGTCATACCACCAGCCGATCAGGCTTCGTGGACCAGCAGCTGGACTATCGTGAGGACGGCGGCCTCATCAGCATCCTCAGTCATTTCCTGCTGTGTTTCTCAGAGGGAGACCCCGGAGCCTGGAGGCCACGCCACTGCCATTCACTGGGCTGCTTTTTGCCTAACTGACCTTTCCCACAGCCACACAGCCCCTCCACAGCCACTGCTCCTCTGTCAGTGCCCCTGTCCCTGAAACTTCCCCACCTCACCCCGCCTGTGGAATCCCAAGAACCCTCAAAGCCCACTCCAGGTCTTCTTTCTTCCCTGAAGCTTCCCTGAATTCTTTAGCTCTGCTGGGCCCGGGCCTCTGTGACAGAAATAAAGTAGCACTAGGGGTGCAGTTCAGTGGGAAGGCTCTGGATTCAATCCTCAGTATGTGAAAGAGGGAAGAAAGGAAAAAGGAGGGAGGAAGACAGGGAGGGCAGGCCAGACATTCCGCACACACTGACCTCCTGTACCCAGCATCTTCCACCTTCTGGCCCCCTCCCAGCTCACAGTGCCCACTGCCCCTGACACGCAGGATGGCTGTGTGTTGTCCTGGTAGGGGATTTCCACTTTAGGTACTGGTGGAAAATTCACACTGGTTTATTTTTCTTCCTAAAATTCCAGCCCCTGGCCATTGGCAGGAAGGCCCGGGGAGGGACAGGGTAAAAAAAAGTGTGGTAGTCAGCCAGGCATGGTGGCAAACACCTGTCATCCCAGCACTCTGGAGGCTGAGACAGGAGGGTTGCTGTGAGTTTGAGGCCATCTTGGGCTACATAGTGAGTCCAGGCTAGTTTGAATTACATACTGAGACAATGTCTCAAAAACAAAATACAAAAACAAACAAAAACATGCTACAGCAGTCATTCCCAAGAGGGCTCTTCAGGCGTTGGTTCCAGCACAGGTATTGGGGCCACTGGGCCGGTGCAGCCTCCTGTGTGCTGCTCCTGCAGTCCCACCCACCCCAGGTCTGGTCACTCCCTGCCCCGCCCATCTGCCTGCAGGACTCCAGGCCACCTAGGCAGTGGGAAGCACCTCAATGGGTCCTGCTGGGGAGGGTTCCGGGCAGTTGCCATGGCCATCAGGTCTCAACCTCCTGGTCATTTAGCTGGGCAGGGACCCCAGTTCTCCTGATGGCTGCCCAAGTCACCTCTTATGGTTCCTAGAAGAGGCTGAAACCTGTGTCTCTCTGCATGGTGACGTCAGTCAGCCACTGTCCTAGCCAGATTTAAAGCACAGACTCCACAGTGGGAACGGCAGGAAGAAGCAGCGTCTGCCATTTCTGACTGCCTTCCCCGGTGCCAGACCTGGGTGTGGCACGTTTTAGTCTTATATCACCTAGCCGCGTGACCCATGAGGGTGGTTTTTGTTTTGAAATGGTATCATCATTTCACAGACCAGGGAACAGGGCCGGAAGAATATAAACAACCTGCCCAAATGCCCCAGGCTACACATCCGAAACCCCAAGTTAGGGTTTGAACCTGACACTGTTAGGCTCCAAAACCCCTGAGCCGTGCTGCTGCCCAGCTGGTGGACACTGGGAAGTGAGGAAGGACAGATCAGTGACAGTGTTGGTGGCACTGATGTGGCTGGTGATAGCTGCTGTTCTTTGCTGAGCACCAGCAATGGATCAGTTGTGGTACTTGGCTCTTCAGTGACCTCATGAAGTCACAAGGACAGTAACACTATGATGTCATCACAAGGCCAGTTGGTGTTGACCTTCATAAGCGCATGGGCTGGGGATGTAGCTTAGTGGCACAGCACCTGCCTGACAAGGGCAAGGTCCTGAGTTCAATTCCTGGTACAAAAAAAAAACGTTTGGCAGAAAGGCAGGGACTGATACTGGCTGTCCGGTGAGCACCTTGCAATCAGGAGCTCTGCCCCCCCAGTTGCCTCATTAGAAATAAAGGTGCTCCCAGCACGCAGAAAATTCTAAGGGACTTGGGAACTCTGTGTGGAGCCACGGCCAGAGGCCACTGTGAGGACAGAAGATACAAGGATTTAGGAGACCACGAACATGTATCTTCTCATGTCACACGACTGCTGCACAAGTTGGCACCACGGCCGGTAAAAAAGAATCCACCGGCAGTCAAGGACTGTGGAAAAGTTAAGAGCAGACTGATCCACTGGAAGAGAGCAGCAGGGAAGTCCATGAGAGGCCTGCTCGAAGGCTGGAATTGTTTTAGTTGATTTTAGCTCGCGCATGCGTGCGTGCATGTGCATGTGTGTGAGTGTGTGTGTATGTAGGGGTGTCTGGAAATGTCATCCCAGGTGCATTCATTGGGCCACAGTGGTTCTATACTTGAAAGGGACTTTTGATGTTATATTGGGATAGGGGAGAAATGGTGTTAAGACATGACCAGCGGTTAGATCATCTAGCAATGCACAAAGTTATTTTCTAAACATCACTCAGCTGCAATGCAGCCCTTAAACAAACGGTGGTGAAATAACCATGACTCTCACAACTACCTCACACAGATCAGAAAGCACTAATAATCCAAAGCAAACGACACTCTCCCTTCGTGCTTACCATCGGAGGGCCCAGACTTGGTAAGGTCGGGGTGGAGGATCCCAGTACTAGTTTTCAGGTTACTTTATCAGGGCTGCTTTCCAGAGCGTCAAAGAAGTCAGGAGGACAGTGGGAACACTGCTGTGGTCACTGTGCCCCACGGTCCCCAGGCTGGTGACTCGTGGGGGCACATGCAGTCCCGGAAAGAGTCTTTTTGTATGTAGCTCCTGGGCTTCCAGCTTTTTCACGGGAAGGAGTGGAGATGCAATCAATGCAGCCCACTTCATGGGCATGGTGAGGAAGCTTCTTTTGCACTTGAGGTGCCCTGGCACCTGCCCCCACTTTGCTGGGTCACTGGCTAGCACTGGGCAGCTAAATGAGGCTAAGTGAGGGCCCAAATCGCGCAAGTGGTGCCCAGGCCAAGCCAGGTTGGCATCCGGAAGCTAAGATCCGTTCTGATGCAGATCTGCGGGAAACAAACTACACCTCGCGCCCCACCCGCACAAGGGGCCTGGCTTCCGGGACTTGCTGGCCGGCTTCCTGGTGCCCCCCAGTCTCTAGGACCACGCCCGTGCTCCAGGGCGTCCGCACCTCTACTTCCCGGAGGAGTTGGTCCCGCCCCGCAACTCCTCTGAAGCTCGCGATTGGCCGGCGTGATGACGTCAGGTGCCGCAGGGTCCTGAGTTCAATTTCTCCTAGGTAAACTGCAGGTAACCTGAACCTGCAGACTGAGGGGCTTTGCTGTTGCAATGCCAAGCTCGGCTGCTCAGTCCCTGTGTTCATTTAGGAGCCCGGCGGCTGGGAGGGCAGAGCAGGGGCGTCACGGGCTGGAGGTGGGCGCCGGACTCATCCCCACCGTACCCGTTCCATCGCGACCGCATTGCAGCCCCAACTTGGGCCGGGCATCTCACCCCTAGGACAATCCCGCCGCCCCGCGCAAACCTCCCTAACTTTTTCTTCTTTGGCCGCTCCTCCATCCTGAGTACACCCCAGCCCTGTCTTAGCTAAACCGTCCTCTACTTTTGCCTCCTCTGTTCCTACTACCCTCTCCGTGGAGATCGCCATGTCCTTTCTCCTCTGCTGGCCCCAACTCTACACCTCTTGACTGGGTACCCACTCACCCCTGCCACGCTCACCAGCTGCTCCTGCACAGCCAAATCCAGGAGCTGGTTCAGAGCTGGGCCCTTGGGAAGGGAGCAGCTTGCCTCGTGTGTGCAGCGACAGGTGGCAAATGAGTGTGGAGGGGTACAGTGCTCCCCGACTCTTGGGTCAGAGGTTTTGCGGTGTCTGGTCCCCTGCGCCTGTCCTCAGGAACTGTTTTTCCGGCGTTCGTATTAAATTACTGTGCAGGCTGTTGGGATGGTAGTTGGAGTAGAAATAGCCACTCACGCGGCTCACTTAGCCCTGGCCGGGGGAAGCAGTCACTTCCTGTTGGCTGGTGCTGGCTGGCCCTGGGGAACCTCAGGGAGGGCCACTGATGGGGTTGGCTGTGATCACAGAACCAGGTCTCTTGTGTCTTGTCCTGGCACTTGTGAAGTTCTTTTTCCAGAGCTGTTCCCTGTTGGACTGAGCATTTGAGGGCAGTGAGGCCATTTTATCACGTCTTTGACTGCAAGTCTTCTTTGCCCTGGTTCTTTCCTTAGCTTTGGGTAGGGATCTGGGGTGTAGGCTGAGATTTTTAATTGTATGCCAGTGTGGAACAATGTGCAATAAATCTACAGATTTAGCCTCCCAAGTGCGAACACGACAGGTGTGCACCATTCCGTGTCTTTTGAATACAGGTGTTGACAGGTTCGGCCAGTATGGAACTCAGCAAACTCAGTGTGGCGCCTATCCAACATGGTAATGGGCCCTGGAGCTATGAGCGTCCTTCCAATGTTGACTTCCGTGTTCTTTTTCCAAGCCAAAAGTGAACTTCCTGCTTTGCGCGCGCACCCACATTCCCCCAATCAGCTGTCACTATGTCATTCTGCCCGCCCCTTTAAACTCCACCCCGTCAAATCCAATGAAAGCCCGCTGCTTCTTTGCCTCGGAAGGAATCTTGCACTGTACCGCACCCCTCCTTTGCCTGCAATAAAGACCCCCCACCTTTTTCTGCTCTTGCTTCTCTACTGCGCCAAGGAAAAACCTATCAGTTGTTGCATCCCATTCCTTCCAGGCACAAACTCCTTGGAAGCATGAACCAGGTATTGCTCGCCATGTGTGGGAAATAACACAAGTGTTTGGGCAAACTTAAGTATTTATAAACTAACAAATAGGTGTGAGTAGAAGGAACATGACTACTTTGGAATGAGTGTGGTTCCCTGCTTCACAGCTAACCCCTCTCCTGTTCCCTACAGGTCTGTGACAGTCGACACCTGCTGAACTCTTGCGTCTGTGTCCGGTAGGAGCCTGAGAGTCCCTTGCGGGTCGGAACTCCGCCTCCTTCACCTTTGTGCCTCCACGTGGGCACAGGATTGGCATATTCTTTTTGTGACCTTTTTTATTGGTTGGCATTTTTGTTTTTGCTTTTTTTTTTTGGTACCAGGGATCGAACTCAAGGCCTCGTGTTTGCCAGGCAGGCACTTAGGCTGCTGAGCTAAATCCCCGGCCCTGGTTGACATTTTTAAATGAATGAGAATACATGTGCTGATGTGAAATAATTAGCTTATAAAGTGTTTTGTAGTACAAATAATGAACGACTTACTCCATTGTGCATCTCATTTCTTTTCTTTCTTCTTTTTTTTCCTTTTTCTCTGAACCCTGTATTAGAGGGTTGGGAACTCAAATGGCAAGGGTGCCTAAGGAGACCAACCCAAAATGGGCATCTTTTTGGGGCTGAGAAGATGCATAATTTAAAAGACTGTTCTGAGTGCCTGTGAGGCTTTTCATACCCATTTCCTGTAAGCCTTCTACCTTGTTTGTTTGTTTGTTTGAGACAGAGTCTCACTGTAGTTCAGGCTGGCCTTGAACTCACTTTGTAGCCCAGGCTGGTCTCGAACTTGCAGCAATCCTCCTGCCTCAGCCTCCTGAGTGCAAGGATGGTAGGTGTGTGCCACCACACTGGACCAGCCTTCTACCTTTGTTTTTTTTTCTCCAATTTTATTTTTCCAAATCCATTTTATTTAACAATAAAAAGAAAGGAAAAAAAAAGAAGAGAAGGGAAAATAAACTACAACAAAATTTCACAATGTCATTCGGGGTAACAATGGTACATACATTGCCCATTGCAGCCTTCTACCTTTGCAGGAAGACCCAATTTGCTAAAAATGCCACCAATTAATTTTATTAGGATCAATGACATTTGCATTTCTCATCCCACATAGGCAAAGGTAAAAATCAAAGCTCTCACACCAAAGAACCCTAGTGTCTTCTTACATCTAAACAGATATAAATTCTGTGCAGGTATTCCCTCCTTGGTCACAAAGCTGGAGAGATTTCTATTTTGTAACTAGTAAAGAGTTAGGAGTGTTCTTTTGGGGGTTTAAACAGCTTGATGTTTATATGTGTATGTGTATGTGTATCTGATCTGTCTGTATCTGTATCTGAATCTGCATCTGAGTCTGTATCTCTCCTTGACATCCTGACAGGAGCCTAAAAGATACATTCCTGCCCTTCTCACACATTCTTGACTTCTGGCATGAGCCCAGGCAGCGTACTCTCAAATTGGTTCTGAGTAAGTGAGGGTAACCCTTGGTCATTATAATATCATTTGCATTGCAGTTTAGACCCCTGCCCTGTGGGCTTTGGCAGCGGATTCCACTGAGCCCATTTAAATTCACCAACTTTCACTCCCAAAGTGAGGATGGAGACTGTCAGTTTATCAGAGTCCCCTTGGGCCAGGTCCCAAGTCCGGGGAAAATCCCAGGGATACCTCAGAACCAACTGCAGACGGAGCTGCTGCTGCTCTGGAGTGCTTTCCTTTAATAAATCAGTGCCTTGCTGACTACTTGTGTGCATCTTGCCCTGCTTTGTTCAGGAAACAAAGAACCCGGATGTGGGGAAGACTCACCCTGCCTATCCAGCAACAAGAGTCTCGATCACCGATCACCGGGGCACAGAACCTGGCCCACCGATCAGTAAATGAACTGGGGCAAGTGCATTGCACTGAATCTCAGCTTCCTCAAAGTAGCAGAGAGTCTGCTTGTCCTCACCAGGGCCCCAGCTGCGTGAACTCAGGTGACCTCATCTGGGAGATGGGAGTTGTAATGAAACCTTCTTCAGGGGGCTAGGAGCTCGCTCTTTGGCAGGCACATTAAGTACCCAGCATATTACTTCTGTCTTGCTCGGGAAAGGACTTTCAAATACCAAACACTTCACAGACCTGAATCACTCATGTTCTGTCCATGGATCATATTTCAAAGGGCCCTCGATATTTTCCTGGGAAAGAGTTCATACAACACACTACACAAATCATCATCATCATCATCACTTTAACTGAGCATCTATGAAAGTAGCCAGCAAAACCCGTGCTGGCTTCTTCACACTCATCAGCCTCTCACGGGCTGGGGCGATTGTAGGGAGGATAAGCTGCCTTCTCAAAGCAGCGGAACCCGGAAGCAGAGCAGTCAGGATCTCACAGCCCAAGCCCCTGTCTTCCGAACCCAGGACCCTCTGAGGTTTGGCTCCTGCATCCTGGGCAGGCCTCACAGGAAGAACTTTTCAGTGCCCAGGGGCTGGGGAGTGAAGGAGAGCGCTGGAGAACTGGCCCTCAAGGCTCAGGGTTCTGATCTGCGTGACCGTTCCCTGCAGCACTGTCCTTCCAGGCTCCTGTGGTATGGTGCTCAGGGCTCCCGCCGCCGCCCCTGCCTGAGGTTCGCAGAAGGTGCCTCAGCAGGAAAGCACGCTGCAGCCTGTGGGGCTTCTGGGAGGACTAAGAAGGGCTGTGGGTGTGGTGCGTCCCCTGCCCGCCTCAGGACCTGGCTCCCCGGGGCCTGAGCTTGGCCTTTGCCTGCGGGTGGAGAGCGTGCCTCCACGGACAGGAGTGGTGAATTCTCAGCACCCAAACTTCTTTGACAACACACTTCTGCCTAGCTTGTCCTGGGCAGTCAGGAGGATGACTAAAAACAGCCATAAAAGTAAACACAAAAACCATCCTGTCCTCCTCTGATTATCTTTCCCCAGAAGGCGGAAACAAACGGATACTGTCCGAAGGGCCTTTCTGAAGCCTGCATGAGAACTTAACTGCAACTTGAGTTACAACACAGGGGACAGAAGAACCAGGAAAGGCGTTTCCGAGGTACTTACGTTTGTCAGCTTGGACCACTGCCCACCACCTGATTCCCTGTTTAAAAAAACCCAAAAACTAGTCTCTCACCCTGATGGCTGCTTCAGTCTCTTGCTAGTGCGCTCTGATCTGAATAACTCTTTTGCTTTCCGCATTCAAGTGTTGGTGAATTCTTTTACTTTTTACTTAAGGTAAGAAAACCCTGCCAGCTGCCCCACCGAGGCTCAGAGGCTTGAACCTCCTCCTCTATTCTCCAGCCCCATTTGTAGGGCATCATCTTATCAGAGAAAGTTCATTTACATTTTAATCTTGGCTACCTCCCCACCTGCTTAACTGAATTTTATTTGTTCATTATCCTGTATTAATGTTACTGGCTTCCCCCTTTGGGACTCAGTTCAGGATTGTTCTTCCATGTCACTGAAGGGCCTGGCTCCCACCATCCCCCACGGTGACACCCAAGGCCCCACGCACGTGCTTTCTGCCCCAGGGAGCATCCCCTCATCCACCCAGTCCCTACAACTTCTCCTCCTCCTCCTCCTCCTCTTCTTCTTCTTCTTCTTCTTCTTCTTCTTCTTCTTCTTCTTCTTCTTCTTCTTCTTCCTTCTTCCTTCTTCCTACTTCCTTCTTTCTTCTTTCTTCTTCTTCTGGATTGAACTCACAACCTCATGCTTCCCCGCCAAGCACTTGAACAGTTGAGCTAAATCCTCAGCCTTCCTCGTCCTTCTTCTTCTGAGACAGGATCTTCTCACACAATTCAGGCTGGTCTTGAACTCACTATGTGGCCTAGAGATCCCTCAAAGTCACAGCGACCCTCCTGCCTCAGCCTTCTCAGTGCTAGAATTGCAGGCGTGTGCCACCATGCCAGCCCAACTTCTTTTAAAAAACCAAATCCTTGGAGAACCCCCTTCTTCCCTGCAGCAGCAAGGCACCACGCCGGCCACGGTCACTAAGTGTCCCCGTGTCCTCAAGCCTGGGTGTCAGACAGAGGTGGTGATCAAGCCAGGAGGGGACTTAGGTCCCGGTTCCCACTCCTAACGGCAGGGCCAGGTCCTAGGAAAGCTGTGTTCCTGCCCTGGAAACCTGGTCGCGCTCTCGGACTTGGGTGGGGGAGGCGGCGGAGAGCAGAGCACGTGGACAGCGACCTCTGGACAGCGGCCCTTGGACAGCGGGCCGAGACCCCGCCCGGGGTGGGGGTGGGAGTCTGGGTTCCTGGGGCCCTGCCCCGCCCCTAGCAACGTCCCACCCTTCTGCCTAGCGAAAGCCCCGCCCCTAGCAACGGCATCTTCTCTGCCCTAGCAACTGCCGGCAGGTGTAGCTCTGGGGCCCTCGAGACTCGCGGGGTGGCTGTAGCTGCAGGGAACCGAGGGTGGGAGGCGGAAGGCAGGAGTCAGGAGAGAAGGATGAGGGAGGGTCCCCGGGACGCCAGGACCTTCTCCAAGTCAGGGAGCTGTCACGCAATGAATGCGACATTTCCATTTCCCAGAGAAAACTAAAATAACTCAAAAACAACCAAATCAAAAACCAAAAACTAAAACAACTCTTTCGCATTTTTCAAAATTTTGTTAAGTTGTGTAGATTTCCAAACAAGAGGGAAATGTATTTTTAAAAACAAAAGGAATAAGTCACTCTTGCAATGCAGAGGAGGATGGAGCAGGCTGGCATCAAGAGAAGCAGCTGTGCCCGGTGGGATGGCACACACCTGTCATCCCAGCACTCTGGGAGGCTGAGGCAGGAGGGTGGCAAATTGGAGCCCAACTTGGGCAACTTAGTGGTTTAGTGAGACCCTGTCACGAAATACAAAAGTAAAAAAATAAAAAGGACTGGGGATGTTGCCCAGAATGAAGTCCCTTTTGGTTCAATTCCCAGGGAGCTCTATAAATGCGTGTTCACACAAGACCACACCCAGGAACGGGCACCCACTGCACAAATGCAGGGGGAGGGCTGGGGTTGGGCACAGGCAGAAGGCACTGCCTCCTCCTGGAAGGCCTGCTTTGCGGGCAGACACATTCTGGAACTCTCTGGAAGGACAGCTCATGCAACACTGTGACCTTCCTAACTGGGACTGGCACCTGGCTGGCTTAGTGGGTGAAGAGGGAGGGAGATAGGGTGGTACCCAGGGGTTCAGGATTGAGGCCAGGGGACATGCATGTGACAGGGTCAGAGAGCACCGGAAGCATGGGCGGGGCACTTGGGACAGGGACACGGGGCTGAGAGAGGGTTAGAGGTCATCGGCCTGTCCCTGCCTCGGATGCATGCTGAGCATTCCCAGCCTCAGCCGCAGGGGGCTCAGTCTAGAGAGGAGGACAAGGGGACTGAGTCATGCAAAGCCAGGGTGGAGATGTGACAGAGGTAGGCAGTGTGACCTGCAGCGGGCACCTATAGGAGACGCTTGTCACAAGTGTGTAGCAGCTCAGCCAGCAATGTCACCCCCAGGTCTGCTGTGCAAGGGTGGGTGCGGAATCCATGAGGAGAAGATGGCCCAGCAGTGCCATGTGGGTGAAGGCGGGAGGTGTCAGGGCCTGTGAAAGCTAAAGGTGGCATCACATTCAATAGGGCAGGGGGTCACACATTACTCCAAACCTCCAGAGCCAGGACCAGAACCCGGTTTGGCTCCACCACCCAGGAGATGATGCCTGATTAATGGCCTTAAACCACTCTGTCCACCTTCAGTCTATTGCCCGCTCTGACTTCGGGGAAGCCGGGATAATTCCGTAGGCCCAAATTCCTGCCAGCGCTGAGGGCACAATGCCCTGGGTAACGGAATAGGAGAAGCAGGTGGGCGGGTTCTCTGTGGAAGGGATCCAGCTGGTCAATGAAGGAAAGGTGGGAGAAGATGATCACCCACTGGTGCCGCTGGTGCCACGCCAGGAAGCCACGAGACGTTGCAGTCTTCTGGGGAGAACACAACTTCTAGGAGCGAGTCATAGCCCCCATTCAGTTCTCAATGGGAGCGAGCACCTAGGTCATTCATGGCGAACCTACGCACCAGGGCCTCAGCTGGCTGCTTGTCATCACTGAAAGCTCTGAGAGGTTCGCCATCGCTGCTCTGGGGATCAGGTGGAGCCCTTACTCTCCTGATGGGGAGAAGGGGACCTCCTTGCTGGAGCATCCCATGGGCTCACCCCTCTCTTGAAGAGTTACCAGCCTCATCTTCAGAAGGCTGAGCTGAAATACCCACCATCCGCTACCAAAGCCCGCAGCTTAACACCGGAAGTGAAGAAGAGACAGACATGGTTCTGTGGAGGTGAGTACAGACCCCTAAGCCCCCCAGGATGGTGTCAATCCTGGATTCAAATCCTTCCAGTGCCTCCTACCAGCTGCCAGCCTTGTGACTTCGGCTGAAGCTGATCCCACAGAAGCAGGGTGGTGGCAACATGGTCTCCATGTCCAGCACTCAAATCCAGTCCAGCAAAGTCTCCCGTTGGGAGGTCCCCACCCCCTGGGAGTCCCACCCTCATCATCCTGGCCCCACAAAACCTCTGCTGTCCCTCTTCCTTAGAAAGCAACCTTTCTGGAGGTGTCGTATTCTTTCAGTTGCCTGCTAACCTGGTTAGCTTGGCCTGTGCTGTTGTGGATTCTCTTGCTTCATCATCATGGGTTTCAGGTAAGATGTGCGTGTGTGTGTGTGTGTGTGTGTGTGTGTGTGTGGTGTCCCAAAGGCACCCTGAGAATCACAGCCTCTGGTGTCATCTCCAGGGACTCCATATCGGACCTGCAGCTGTGGCTGTTACCTTACTGCAGTGAGGATAGCCATTCAGAAAAATCTGGGTGCCCAGGAAGTGGTCCTGGTGTTGAGGGACCAATGCGGGGTGTGTCTTGGTTACTTCCTTGTTGCTGAGACAAAATACCCAACCCCCACAGTTGAAGGAGGAAAGGTTTATTGTAGCTCACTGTGTATAGAGATTTTAGTCCATAGTGGATGTCAGTGGGGGAATAGTCCACGGCAGTGCAGACAGGAAGCAGCGAGCCTGCCTTCTTCTCTGTTCCTCTATAATCCATCCAGGCTACAAGCCCTTTGGGCGGTGCCACCCACACCAAGGGTGGCCTTTGCATTGCCCATACCCGGAACTATTCTAAACCAACCAGTGGAGTAATTTATTTACCACACATACTTAATCCACATTCATGCACCCTAGATCCAGCCACCTCTGAAAAGCCCCACCTATGAGCACGTGAGACACTGGGAGAATATCTAGATACCAAGCACAACAGGATGGAACCAGAACCAGAGACCATGACCCAGCCTGGAGCTGTACTGCCTGAATGGAGTGTTAGCCCCCACCTAGGCCCCGGAGCCCAGGAGACCTTGACTTCCTGTGTGTGGGCCGCTTCTGCCCTCTTGCGGCCAGTGCGTAAATGGCACAGCAAGTATCTTGGCCCACAGACGGTGGCGTGGGTGGAGCTTCTCCTCACTTCTGGGTCCACCTGATGTTGGGGTTATCAACTTTCTTTCCACAAGATATCTTTTGCGTAACGACCGTAACCTGTAAATATTTAAGACACCTTTTTGAGGTGCTGACATCTAATAAATTTCATATATTCATGGTGTACACTTTGATGACTTATCATATGTATGTACCTGAAATCATTGTCACCATGGAGGAGGTAGCAAACATGCCCATCCCCCCAAAGTTTTCTTGCACCCATGGTAATCCCTCCACCCACCCTTCCCTACTTCCCCATTCCCAGGGGATAACTGACCCACTTGCTCTCTGTTGATAAACTGTTGTTTCTATAAACAGAACCAATTGTACAGCGTAGGGTCAGTCAGAGTCCCGTTACTATAACAAATACCCATGGTCATGAGCTTCTAAGGAGAAGCATTGTATTGTGGCTCATGGTTGATTGGCGTCATTGCTGTGGGGCTGTGGTGAGGCCGCACTGTGCTGGGGGCTCATGGTGGGGCAAGACTGCTCACATTATGGTGGGAAAGCCAAAGCGACAGGAGAGACTTGGGTCTCCCAATCCCCCACCAGCCCTATCCCACTAGACTCTGTCACCTCCCAGTATCGCCAAGCTGGGGGGGGGAACCAAGCTTTTAAAACATGGGGAACACAGATGATCCAAAGTATAGCAAGGCTGGGCTTGAACTCATGATGACCTTCCTGCCTCAGCCTCCTGAGTGCTGGGATGACAGCCGTGTGCCACTGCCCTGAATCCCTCCAAGATTTTAAACTGCAGAGCGACTGAATTTCCGGCACGTGGCCCTGGGCCATGGACACTTCTCCTGCTGCCCAGGGCTCCAATTCTCCAGGGTTCAGGCCAACTCTGGCCACAAAAGAGTACTTTCTAGAGCAGAACCCCGAGAACTCCCTTCTCTTGGGGCTCCGCTTTATTCCGGCTCCCTCTGGCCCCAGGATGCCATGCTCTGTGGGTCTGCTGGAGAGAGAAGCAGGAGGCAGGGAGAGGGCCACGCTGCCACCCAGACACCCTTGAGCCTCTCTGTCAGACCTGCTGTCTTGTTTCCCAGGTAGAGGGGCGGTGGTGACAGAACTTTCTCTCCCACCTCCCTTTTTCTAGTTGGCGGAAATTCCTCCGTGACTGGTGACGTCGAATTGCTGTGGTCTTCATGGGGCAGTGACAGGTTGTCAGGTGGTGGTTCCATAGAGTTAACCTGATGCCAGCTCTAATAGGCTGGTCCTGCTTGATGACAAGGGACAGAAGCCAACTCAAATATATTTATGGAGGAAGGGACACCTGTGGGGTGCCAGCATTGCAGGAAGGGAGGGGTGTATGGGACCCTCACCCTGTGAGGAAGGCCCCGCCTCTTGCCCGCCTCGTCCAATCAGGCTCCGCCCCTCTCCTCGCCTATAAACGGGCACCGCCCCCAAGGACGCGCCCTTTTTAAAAACTCAGGGGTGTGTCCTGCTCAGGGGCAGTACTGCACGAACCTTAGCTGCGCGTGCGCAGTACTGCCTGCGCCTAGCTACGCAGGCGCAGTAATGTTTGAACGCAGCCGCGCAGGTGCCGTAATAGTTTGCGCCCTAGCCGCGCAGGCGCTGTATCGCTAGAACGCAGCCCCGCAGGCTCTGTGGTCGAGGATGGCGGAGTTGATTCCCTTTGCAGTTCCCACTGAGAGAGACAAAACTTTGCTGGTGTGGGATTTGAACTCTGGACCCACTGCCGAGGCTTTGCATGTGAGCCGGGGCCGGGGAAAGGAGGGAGTAGGAGGCTGCCCTAGCTGACTGGGTCCAGGACTGCCCCACTTAGTGCAGCCTCCACTTAGTGCAGGTACCGCAGGGAGCAGCGGGGACACCCGGGCTTGGCGGAGTCCGAGGAGCCTCTGGCACCCCTCCCGCCGGGGTCCTTCCCCCGGGCTGTCCATGCGAGAGTGCTCGGCGCTGGGGTCGCGGGGACGTGGGGGACGTGGGAGCTCAGCTCCTCCCCGGACCGGGCCGCGCCGCCGCAGCGGTCTCTGTCCACAGCGCTGTCCCGCTTCGGCCTCCTGTACTCGGTCCGCGTTCTTCCCAACGCCAAGGTGGCCCGGCCCGGTTTCTACGCCGTCGTCAAATTTTACTCGGCCAGAGATGCCCGAAGAGCCCAGAAGGCCTTCGACGGGAGGCCCCTGGCCCAGAGCGCCCCGGTGAAGGTGGGTTCCGAGCTGGGTCCTGGGTGCTGGGTCAGTGCTGAGCTCGGCGACAGAGGGCCTTGGGGTGCGCTGGGCACAGGGTGCTTCCAGATGCACAGCCGCGGGCCTCTAGTGCCAGGCTTCCTTAGGCGAAGAAGAGCACACCCTGGATGATTTAGGGAACCCTTAAGGTTCATGACTAGACCTGGAAACTCATGCCGTTCTATATTACCCTGCAAAAGTTCTTCACGAAAAGGATATTCTTTTTTTTTTTTTAATGTGGATTTAAAATGTGAGCTTGTTAAACTCATGTCAGCGGTAACATAAAGGGTGCTTTATCGTCCTGGCCTCCTACTGCTTGTTAGCGCGCCCTTCTGTTCCCAGAAGGCAGGCGACGCATTCTTTAATGTGGCGTGGGGACCCAGTGGGAACCTGCCAACCGATTGTCCATTCCTGGAGGCCCAGGACGATGCCCCATTGT
Source organism: Dolichotis patagonum (assembly GCA_004027295.1). NCBI lineage: Eukaryota > Metazoa > Chordata > Mammalia > Rodentia > Caviidae > Dolichotis > Dolichotis patagonum. The sequence goes on along the minus strand of PVJX010003005.1, from coordinate 4,010 downwards.
GTGGTGTCACCCACCGATTCCATTCCTGACTAGGCCTTTGATCTGTGTCATGCTGAGGACCATTGCTGCCTATTCTTGTTGATACTGTTTCTCTCATTGAGTTAACAGAACGCTATTCAGTACTGACCCCAAATGTACGCCTTGAATTTCTCTACCTTTTTCCCTCCTGGATCCATTTCCTGTGATGGAAATGATAACCCTTTAGACATTCTTTAAGTTTTAGCCTGTAATCTGGAATCCACTTAATACAGTTACTTTGTATCGTTTTGTTTTTCCGTTTGTTTGTTTTTTGGTACAGAGGATGGAACTCAGGACCTTGAGCTTGCCAGGCAGGGCTGAGCCCTGAGCTGTGTCCTCGGCCCCTTGGTATCATTGTGTGAGCCATGAGTTTTTAGGGCTCCTTGGGCATCGAGATTGTTTTATAGACGTTAGGTTTTGAGAATTGTACTGTGTAAAGTCCATCACTGCTGGAGTGATGAAAGGACTGTCAGTGAGTCAGTGTATTTGAGGGAAAACATCCAGGTTAGATTTATTTACTTAACATAGAATCTTAGGTCTTTCCCTCCTCAAATTATTATCTGGTTTGATTTTAGGTGTTCTTTCATGCTTTGGCAAGGACATATGGTTCTTGTCTTTTATAATTACAGAAAAGAGAGTAGTATTTTAAAATAAGATCAAGGAAAGGCCTAAGGTACCTGAGAGAGTGGTGCTCCACCCCCTACCCCCATGCCATGAAGGAAGATGGTAGCCAGCAAGAACTGAGGCAAAGTTGTCTAAGGTGACAACTGTTTGTATTACTCAGGGCTGTCCTACCTAGAACACTCTGTAGTTTCCTGCTTATCTAGCAAAGCTCTGCTATGACTCACGGTACAGATCAGGCCTGGACATTTAAAAATCAACCTTCATTTTCCTTCCTTCAGTCATCGGCCCATCAATCCTCTAGTAGAAGCCAGGAACTCTGCTGGATTCTCAGAATTGGTCCCTGGGACATTTAAGAAGCTGATAAATGATAAATTAGAGGGAGTAATAGAGGGAGATGATGCATAAACAGATCAATAAAGAACTAAGAAGGCTTTGACTTTGTGTTGTTGAAATTTGATTGAGGTAGTTACAAAGATACTCTTTTAAAAGTGGAGTAGACATGTAAAAAGACTAGTGATAAAAGCCCATGGTACCATATAAAATGTTTAGGAAGTTAGCAGTATTGACCTTTGTATTCTTGGAGAAGTGTGGTAATGCAGATGAGCCTGTGATGGTTCCAGTCACAGGTAACAATGCACCAGGCTGTGTGTACGCCCCCTTCCGCCAGGGTTAGCAACTGCAGAGGGTGTGGTGGCGGGTTCTTGTCATCTGCTCTTGAGGTCATACTTGCAAGCAGGGGCTACTGGATAAGGAGACGGAATGACTTCTCTGCTCATGGCCTTCACATTTTCCTGCAGCGTTTCCTCAGTTGCTTTTATTGTTAGCATTCTGCACCAGACATCTGGGGAACCTTCCTGTTGCTCAAGGCCCCTTGAAAATGGTGCAGACGTTGAAAAATAATAAAAAGCATCTATTTAGGCCTCACTATGCATGCAGTGCTTCAAATGTGCTCTCTATCCCATTTCATCTTCACAACCTGTGAAATCGGTATTGATAATCTCAGGAACGTCTAGAGTAAGATCCCTGGCTGTTGGCGCTTTTTGTTGGCCTGTCTCCTTTGACCTCAGGTTCATCTTGGGAGCAGACACAAGGCAGTTCGACATCAGACCCTTCCCCTGAACAGCTCACAATGCCAAGAGCTGGCGAATTACTACCTCGGTTTCAATGGATGGTCGAAAAGGATCATCAAGGTAAGCATCGTAGCCTCTCTCTGACCAACCGTGCCCTGTTTTCAACATTATAACTCTGGACTTCAGACAGAAGGGTTGAATGGGTGTGAGGAGGACGTGTGCGGCTGTGCCATTGTGGAGGGTTAGGGAGAGAGCTGGACTGGCCTGCCACTTGAATTCATAGTCATCTCAGTCACGTGGATGGTGGCAGTGTTGTTTCCTCCAGTGTTTGTGAGGTGGTTAGTAAAAAGTGGTTGTCTACATCTAGTAATTCATCTGCAAATCTTATTCAATCTCAAAGTTCTAGGACACCTCAACTTTTAGCTGGGATTACTGGAGGTTGGTTTTCCTTCTTTATTTTAAAAATCCTGGGCTGGGGTTGGGGATGTAGCTCGGTGGTAGAGCATTTGCCTAGCAAGTGTGAGGTCCTGAATTCAACCCCCAGCACTGTGAACCATAGCAGAGACCTTTATTTTTATTTTTTGGTACCAGGGATTGAACTCAATGCCTTGCGCTTGCCGGGCAAGCTGCTGAGCTAAATCCGGGGCCCAGCAAAGACTTTTAATCCAAAACCCTAACAGCTTCAGGAGGTCTCGGACCTCGAAGGAGGGGAAGTGGGAGCCCTTGCAGCACCACTGGGGAGGCGGAGCCTGAAGTTCCAGTGTGCTGTGGAGGTGGTGCTGCCGTCCTACCAGTGCAGGAGCCCTGGGTTCTCCGTCGTGGAGGAGCCGATGGAGGAGCTTGAGGAAGGTCTGTTCTCCATGGGCTGAGCAGGGAGGAGAAGGGTCTTTGTTTGTTTTTGTCTTTTTGAGACAGGGTTTCACTATATAGTTCAGGCTGATTTTGAACTCACTTTGTAGCCCAGGCTGCCTTCCAACAGTGATCCTCCTGCCTCAGCTTCCTTGAGTGCTGGGATTATAGACATGCACCACCAAGCATGGCTATTTTTTCTTTTTATAACCCACTTTTTAGCTACCTCCAAGAGCTATCAAAGTCCTTCCTGGGCAGCCTTTTTGTGGCTTACAACATAGGTTTTTCCCTCAGGCAAAACCTGGAAGGACTTTTGAATTGAAAACTAGAACACTGTCTTCCAGCTAAGAGGCTTGGGAGGAAGGAAATAATGTTTCTCCGGTTTTTGATTATGAAATTGTTTTATGTAAAATAGTTCTTCAAATACAGATCTCTTGTAGTCTTCAGTTATCGCTGCAAAATCATTGTCTGAAGATTTCCATAAGTCCTTGTGTATACTGTCAGCCCTTTGTGTACTCACAAAGGCCTAGAGGAGCAAAAGAGTGGGATAAGGTACCTGGAAAGGATGAGCCCTTAGATGATGAGTTTTTCTAGAGTCCATAGCCTTCTGCTCTGGAGCTAAGTCAGGAACAGGCTATTGCACTGGTGCAGACAGGCTGCCGTGGCTGCTGGGCAGGGGGTGGCCAGATCACCTGCTCTGCCTCCAAGCCCTTCTCACCGTGACTCTAGCCCGGATGCACTGCAGCTGGGGTTTCCAGTTATCAGGGACCTCTGTGTGTGTGGCGGGGGTGGGGAGTGAGACTTATGCCTCAGTGGATCAGGGCAGGGGACACGGCACTACCAGGGCCTGCTGGCCACTGGCCGTTCCACCAGACCCTCGTGCTGTGCCTCAAGTCCACAGGTTAACCACCTGATAGTCGGGGATGTGTCGTGACCTTTCAAACACATGACAATTGTCAATTCCTTTGTGTGGGCTGGGTCTAGGACTGAGTGCGCTGGTGACGAGAAGGAAGGCGGCCCAGAAGCTTGCCGTCCAGAAGGCTTTGTCGGATGCATTCCGGAAACTGTGCATCGTGGTTCTAGGTGAGAGACTTTCTTGGGTGTTCCAGGACTTCTGTTTCAGTGAGCAAATACCTCATTTTGAAAAGCGGACAAAAGTACGGCTGTTTAAAACAATCCACATTATGCTTTTACTCTCAGTTCTTTCTTTTATTTTTTTTTTAAATTTTTTATTTTAAAAGGGTGTAAAGTTAAACACAACAAAACAGAACAGAATGGGACATAAGAAAGCATAAATTTCAAAGCTAGACAACCCAGGATCTTTACTATCTGTCATATTGTCTCCCATTCTCTTCCAAATGGTTGTCCATATCTTTGCATATGGGGAGCTCATACTAAATAACATAGCCAATCTTTTCACAAGATGTGTAGTTCACTGGCTCCCACTTG